>BQNB010004934.1:0-102723 GCA_026074375.1 Tanacetum coccineum | reverse complement strand
TTTCATATAAGTCTTACATGTGATTAAAAATCGACCAAATTTATCGGATAAATATAAAGAAGGTACAAAAGTCTCTACAATAACGCGCGACCACTAAATCCCTCGTCACACATCATTTGTGAAACATTTTGCCCATTGAATGAAGTATGAACTATGTATATACTATTGGACTTTGTGGGTTGATCATGTTCAAGGCCTAATTAAGATAGATAAGGTTTTGTTATCCCTTTTTTCTCTTTGTAGAATTGTATATAATCGGATTTTAGGTCGACCATTGCTGGCCCTCTGCGTAATATTTCAAATATATAGCATAAGACCATTGTATAATATAAGAGTGAAAAAAGAAAATATCTTTCACAAAAATCCACAGTAAAAACTAGTTCACATCGTTCCCTTCAAATAGCAGCCTAAACCATCTATGTAAAGGCAACCCCGACCATAAAACCCCCCAAATAAAGTTTTGCTAATCTAGATAAAAACTGGTGATCATCATGGTATTCAGTAATAATTGCAAGCCTTCCACATAATACTTCAAATAGTACCACCCCAAATGAGTACACATCAGATTCTTTTGTAAGTATGTCAGTGGTTTCATATGATGGATCGATATAACCATGTGTGTTGCATGCATTGGTGACAAGAAAAGTAAACTCTTGATTTGTTGGACCTATTTTAGATAATCTGAAATCAGAAATCTTAGCTTCCCAATTCTCATTTAACAGAACATTAGAGCTTTTTATGTCACGATGTAACACTCTATGCCCTTCTCCCACACCATTATGAAGATAATTAAGTCCACGAGCAACATCAAGACATATCTGAAGGCGTTGTACCCATGTAAGATTTGTGGTAGCCAAGTACTTATCAAGGCTTCCACGAACCTCGTACTGATAAACAATGATTTTCTCATTATCTTCGTCATAAAATCCAATAAGAGAAACCAAATTATCGTGTTTGTAGCTAGCTAGCGTTAATATCTCCATCAAGAACTCACGTTGTCCTTGACCGCGTGTCACATCTAATCATTTTACAGCACCCCTAGTGGTTGAGTGAGGGAGCTGACCCTTGTAGACCCTCCCAAATCCACCCTGACCAATGAAATTAGTATTGTAGTAAAAGTTACTGGTTGCTAAATTGATGTCCTTAAGTGGAATTTTGAGGTGGTCTTGTTCTTGAATTAGAGACATTAGTTTGGAAGAAAAAAATTAATCTAGGTGGGGGTGTTGAATAATTGGCAACAACTCTAATCTTTTTCCAATTAAATGATCTTGTCAATTATTAATCAACATGCCAAATTGGACTCATCTTTCAAGGTATGGATAATATCAATGAATTTATGGTTGTAAACAAATAAGTTAGACAAAATGGGTCGATATGATATGTTTTGGTGTACCTGTAGGAACTTATATATCTCACTTCTTATATACTAGAAAAATATGAATCAATGTATAGTAATGATCATTATTGGAGGTACCTAACTAGAATATCACTATTACTAATTAAACCTTTTAAGTATATCTGAAGACATCAGTTCAAAAAGCTTGTTAAAACTGGTTAGATTGTTAGTACTTTGACTTTTCTAACTCAACCTTTGACTTTGGAGGATATAAACCTAGCACTCTGTACTTTTCTTGGTACACATAAGACAATATGGTCATTTCTATAAAGCTTCCCTTGACGTATTTTTAGTTACCAAACATATATAAAATCCAAATTAATGAACACTTATTGGCATGCTAATTGTTATTAGCATTCACTACTTTGATTTCTTAAATCCGCCATTGTCTTCAAAACACAACCTAAGATATGGACGTAGGATTCACAACGATCATTAAAACCAGCAAACAAACCCACATCTCATGATTCTGAACAACGTGTCTATGTGTCTTTACCTCCATGAAGAGCAGTGATAACATGTTGGGTCTTAAAAGACTTCATGGATTCTTAGAAGTTACTGCTGCTCAGGTAATGGAAATTATGCTAAGTGGTTAGTACTGGTAGTATAATGTTACCAATGCTAGTTACTATTGTTAGTATAGTTTAGTACTGATAGCATAAAGTTACTGCTGTTAGTTGAAGTTAAGACTGCTCAGTGTTGAAGACTAAAATATACGCTAAGTAGTTAGTGTTATTAGTAGTAAAAGTTAAGACTGCTAGTACAGGTTACTACTGTTAGTGTATATTAGTACTGCTAGTACTAATATTAATACTGCTTATGTTTATTAGTGTTGCTGGTGGAAAGATTACGACTATTTGAAGACTTTATACTGTCAAGAGGATAAAGACGAGTTAAAGAGATAAAGATTGTTTGGAGAACAAGAATCGTGTGAAGATAAGTGTTGAGATATTTATGTACAAGATATACATGTATTTATTTAGAAGATTACGTTTATGTTTATAAAAGATTGAGATATCTTAGGAATATATTGTAAGCCAACTAGGATTCCCTAGTCAATAAAAGGAGGCTCTAGGGAATTAGTTGAGATATCTTTAATATCTCAATAAAACCTCTATCACATCTATCTTCACTAACACACATACACAGATCCAGAGATTAAGAGTCATAGCTTCAAGGTTGTAAACCCTAGTACTAAGATAGAGTACTCGTATTATTAATCTTAATAATATTGAAGCGTTTTTATTACATCGTGTGTTCATTCATTCATATTCACTGTTCCATTGATATATCTTCTAGATATTAAAGGGTAGATTCCGCATACTCTTTAATATACACACAAAATTTCTATCAGTGTTATTTTGGATTTATCTAAGGTAACATACTCTTTACAAGGTAAGGAATCGATCTATGTTTAGGATCAACAAGTAGTATCAGAGCTTGTGTTCTGAAACTTTGATCTAGAAGAAACTAACAAGAAGAATCATTTACTTACAAGGAAGAGATGGCTCCTATGGCTTCTTCAGACCCTGAGGTAAAAACTTGTTCAAAAACCTATCTGAATAACTATGAAACTCTTAAGAAACAATATGATGATCTGCTTGCTAAACAACTTCAAACTAAATTTGAGGCAGCTACTTATAAAAGAGGACTAGATACTGTTGAAGCACAACTTGTCACATATAGGAAGAATGAGGTTCTTTTTAGTGAAGAAGTTGTTGTCTTTAAAAGAGAAGTAGGAATCAAACAATATGAAATTAATATGCTTAAAACAGAGTTTAAAAAAGTTAAGCAAGAAAAAGATGGCATTGAATTTAAAATTGAGAAATCTAATAAGGCCTCAAAAGACTTAGATCAGTTGTTAGAAATTCAGATAACTGACAAAAGTAAAAAGAGTTTGGGATATAGTGCAGTTCCTCCACCTCATCCTTTAATTTATAATAGACCTAACAAACTAGATCTGTCTTATTCTGGTCTTGATGAATTCAAAGAGCCTGAATTCAAAGGCTATGGTCCTAAGAATAGTAAGAAAGAGTCTAATGTTGTTTGTGAAAAGGAATCAGATAATTCTAAGGAGAATTCTAATAAATCTTTGGTAAAAGAACAAGAATCACAGGTAAAAAGTAGCTTTGTTGAAGGTTGTGGGTCTAACACTAGTAAGAATGTTAGTGAAGTAGAACCTAAGAAAGTTAGGAAGAATAATAATGCTCTAATTATTGAAGATTGGGTATCAGATGATGAGGAACAAGATGAGTCTATGACTAAGCCTGAAAAGAAAACTGTTATTCCTACTGCTGCTAAAATAGAAAAACCAGTTAAAAGGTCAGTTAGGTATGCAGAGATGTATAGATCACAAAGGCCTAGAGGGAATCAGAGAAATTGGAATGATCAGAGAAATTGGAATGGTCAGAAGTCCAATCAACTAGGTAGTGAATTTGTGATGTATAACAAGGCTTGTTTTAATTGTGGAAGCTTTAAACATGTGCAGAAAAATTGTACTTACCATCAAAAGAAAAAAGTGGTAAGTGGGAACAATTACAACATGGTGGGTAATTACTATTATGCCAAGACCTCACACCATAGAACCTACAAAAATGTGACTCCAAGAGCATTTTTGCTGAGAACTGGCCTAAAACCTCTTAGTACTGCTAAGTCAGTTTATACTGCTCACCTAAAACCAACAGTGCATTATGCTAGACCAAAAACTCATTTTTTTCAAATCAGCACAATCTACTGTCCAAAGGCCCTTTTATAAGAATCCAACATTAACTAACAGGCATTTTAATCATAAGGTTAATACTGTTAGGCCTAGAATAGTTAATACTGCTAGGTCATACAGAACACCTGTTAATACTGTTAGGCCCAAAGTAGTTAATACTGCTAGGCAAAATAGAACATCAGTTAATGTTACCAGGACAAATGGGTTCAATGCTGTTAAGCCCTCAGCATGTTGGGTTTGGAGACCTATCAAACCCAATAGTGCATCAATCACTTTGAACATATACAACTACATTGATGCACGGGGTAGATCCAAGTCAATAATGGCTTGGGTCCGAAAAGAAATCTAATTTCTTTATTCTTTTGTGCAGAGCAAGCCACAACATGATGATAAAGGATTTGTTGACAGTGGATGCTCAAGGCACATGACTGGTAACATAGCTTATCTCTCTGATTTCAAGCAGTTTGATGGAGGTTATGTTGCATTTGGAGGAGGTGCATATGGTGGTAAAATTTCTGGTAAAGGTACTCTTAAGACTGCTAATCTTGATTTTGAAGATGTATACTTTGTCAATGAGTTAAAATTCAATCTTTTTAGTGTCTCACAGATGTGTGACAAAAAGAACTATGTCCTTTTTACAGATACTGAATGTCTTGTCTTGTCTCCAAATTTTAAGTTGCCTGATGAAAATCAGATACTTCTTAAAGTTCCTAGAAAGGACAATATGTACAGTTTTGATATGAAGAACATTGTTCCTAAAGAAAGTTTGACTTGTCTTGTTGCAAAGGCTACATTAGATGAATCAATGCTTTGGCACAGAAGACTTGGTCATATTAATTTTAAAAACATAAATAAGCTTGTCAAGGATAATCTAGTAAGAGGATTGCCTACAAAACGTTTTGAAAATGACCAAACCTGTGTTGCTTGTCTTAAAGGGAAGCAACACAAAGCTTCTTGTAAGTCCAAAGTTCTGAATCCTATTACTAAGCCTTTGTTTATGCTACATATGGATTTGTTTGGTCCAACCTTTGTGAGTAGCTTGATGCATAAGAAGTATTGCTTAGTAGTCACTGATGATTATAGTAGATTTACATGGGTTTTCTTTTTAACAACTAAGGATGAAACCAGTGAGATCCTTAAGTCACTTATCAAAGAAATAAAAACGCAAGTGGGATAAAGTAAAAAATAATCAGAAGTGATAATGGAACAGAGTTTAAGAACAAAGTTATGGATGATTTTTGTAGAGAAAAAGGTATTAAGAGAGAATATAGTGTAGCTAGGACTCCTCAGCAAAATGGTGTTGCTGAGAGGAGGAATAGGACACTCATTGAGGCTGCTAGAACAATGTTAGCTGACTCTAAGTTACCTACCACATTTTGGGCAGAAGCAGTTTCTACTGCTTGTTATGTACAATCAATAGGTTATAAGGTAGTTAAAGTCATAAACAAGACACCTTATGAACTTTTAGATGTTTTTAAACCACTCTAAGTTTTATGAGACCATCTTGGTTTCATGTTACTAATCTTATTAAACTTTGGATAGTTTTAGGCAAGTTTGATGGTAAAAGTGATAAGGTATTCTTTGTTGGAATACTCCTTGATTAGTAAAACTTTTAGGGTATACAAATACAAGAACCCTAAAAGGGTAGAAGAAAACTTGCATGATTGGGTAATAGAGAATAAGCCTATAATAGAAGGGACATGTCCAAAATGGCTATTTCATATTGATTCTCTAACCCAATCTATGAACTATGTACCAGTTACTGCAGGTACAGTTTCTAATAACTCTGTAGGTACATCAGAATAAATCAATCAAGAGTGCATTGTGATGCCAATTTGGAAAGATACTTCATACTTTGATTCACCTAGCAGAGAATGTATGAATAATTGAACCAAAAACTGCTAATGATCGCTCAAACAGGATGAAGATGGCTAAATAGCGAGAGACTGCTAACACGAAGGTTTCAGATGATAGCAGTTCTAAAGATGTTAATACTGTTAGGCAACAAGTTAATACTGCCAGTCCTGATGTTAATACTGGTAGTCCTGAACTTAATGTTGTTGGTCCATCAGTTAGTACTGCTAGTCCAACTGAAGAAGACAGCACTGAAGAAGAACCAAAAGTTGATTTGGGAAACATTACAAATTCCTATATTGATCCCACTAAGACCCACCTTCCTAATACAAGAATAGCATAAAGATCAACCAATTGACAATGTGATTGGTGAAGTGCAGTCAACTGTTCAGATAAGAAGAATGTTAAAACCTACTTCTGAACAAGGGTTTCTCAGTGATGTGTATGAGCAGAAAATACATGATACCCTAAATACTTGTTTATATGTTTGTTTCCTATTATAGATTGAACCAACAAGCATTGCTAAAGCTCTATCTGATTCATCCTGGGTGGAAGCAACGCATGAAGAACTTCTGTAATTCAAACTTCAACAAGTTTAGATACTAGTAGATCTCCCAATGGGAAAGAAAGGCCATTGAAAAAAATGGTCTTCAGAACAAGAAAATGAAAAGGGAATTATGACCAAGGAAAAAAGCAAGGTTAGTTGCACAGGTTCATAGACAATAAGAAGTATTGAATTATGAGAAGTGTTTGCACCTGTTGCAAGATTGAGGCAATAAGATTGTTTTTGGCCTATGCTTCTTTTATGGGTTTTCTGGTATATCAAATGGATGTAAATAGTGCTTTCTTATATGGAACCATCGAGGAAGAAGTCTATGTGACTCAACCCCTAGGATTTAAAGATCCTGACTATCCAGACAAAGTTTACAAGGTGGTCAAAGCACTTTATGGGTTGCATTAAGCACCAAGAGCATGGTATGAAACTTAGGCTAACTATTTGCTAAGCAATGGTTTAACAGCGGTAAGATAGATCAGACCATTAGTTACAATAAGCAAAAAGGAGATATTTTGGCTTAGTACAGTCTATGTAGATGATATTATCTTTGTTAAGACAAACAAGGAGTTATGTACTGGTTTTGAGAAGCTAATGAAAGATAAGTTTCAGATGAGTTCTATGGGAGAACTAACTTTCTTTCTAGGATTACAAGTACAACAGAAGGAAGATGGAATATTCATAAGTCAGGACAAATATGTAGCTAAAATTTTGAAGAAATTCAACTACTCTGATGTGAAGTCTGCTTCAACTCCTGTTGATTTGGAAAAACCTTTGGTCAAGGATGGAGATGCTGATGATGTTGATGTACATCTTTATAGATCTATGATTGGGTCTTTGATGTATCTCACTGCATCTAGACCAGATATCATGTTTGCAGTATGTGCATGTGCTAGATTTCAAGTTACTCCTAAGACATCACATCTCTTAGCAGTCAAGAGGATTTTTAGATATTTGAAAGGCAAACCAACTTTAGGCCTTTGGTATTCTAGGGATTCTCCATTTGAACTGGTTGCTTATACTGATAGTGACTATGCTGGAGCAACTCTTGATAGGAAGTCTACAACTGGAGGTTGTCAGTTTTTGGGAAACAGGTTGATATCTTGGCAGTGTAAAAAGCAAACTGTGGTTGCCACTTCTACAACTGAAGCTGAATATATGGCTGCTGCCAGTTGCTGTGGACAAGTACTCTGGATTCAAAACCAATTGCTAGATTATGGGTACAATTTCATGAAACTCTGTCATAATAAGTGACAATAAACAGTACTATCTGCATTATTGAAAATCCTGTTCAACATTCTAAAACAAAACATATAGAGATTATGCATCATTTTATAAGAGATTGCAACACTAAAAAGTTAATACAAGTGGTTAAAATTCATACTGATTTAAATGTTGCAGATCTTCTTACAAAAGGTTTTGATGCAGGCATATTTCAATACTTGGTCTCAAGTATTGAAATGCTGAATCCTTAACTGTCTATATCTCTTTGTGTTTTTGTAAAAGTTTTGTAAAGGATTAATACTGTTAGTTTTATCAATTAATACTACTAAGTATAATTAAAACTGTTAGTTATACTTAAGACTGTTTTGTTAAATCAGTTAGTTATAGTTAATACTACTAAGAAGAAAATGTTTTGGAATTTGTATATTTGGCTGTGAACTAACATTTGCAGGTAAAGCATGTTGAATACAAGATGTTGAATGCTTCACCTTTTTGAAGAAAGATAATGGTCTTGGTTCACAAAGTTTAACTTTTATTTATGGGTTATGCATAAATATGGATCCTCATGAATTCCTACATGTCTATCTAGTCTTTTCTAGTGTGCTTGTCATGAATAGAGGCATGTTGTTGCATAATTATTGAAGATAGAGTTAATGTTGTTTGACTTCAGTTAATACTGCTAGGCAGAAAATTACTACAATCAGGCAAATGTTAATGCTGTTAAGATGACATGGGCACCAAAGTTGCAACTGTTTCCAATTCTTATCATTTAAGGCATTGTTTGAGGGGAGGTTTCTTTATTTCTACAACCAAAAAGCATGGATGAAAGGATGTGTTATATCATAAGTATGTTCTAAAAGGATTAAAACACATCTAGGCATATCAAAAGAGGTCGGGACACCAAGATACCTCAGTCTAGTGGTCCCCCTGACCAAGGTTGGTGATGAGGCTGTCCATAAGGAGTTGGGTGACAGAATGGAAAGGGCTGCCACTAATGCTTCTAGCTTAGAAGCAGAGTAGGACAGTGGTAACATCAAATAAGACCCAATCTATGGCAACACTTAATGAATCAACTTCTTAGGGAATTGATTTAGGTAGTGGTCCCAGGTACCAAGATACCATATTAGGGGATGTGAATGCTCAAACTAGGTTTGAGATTACATCTATACACTCTATTGATCCACCTCTCTCAAGAGGTTACACACTTGGAAGTAGGGAGGACAGTATAAAACTCATTGGAATTGAAATTTTTTTGTACCCAACTGTCATATAAAATCAGAAAGAGTGTCTTGGTAAGCCAAAAGAAATGAGAGATTTTGTGAGCTTAAAAATAGAAAGAGAGATGTATGCATAAAAACAGAAATAAGTGATTATGTGAGCAAAAAGAATTGAGAGATGTTGTGAGCATAAAGACAGAAAGAGAATGTGTGAGAATCAAATTTGATGATGAAAGTTGCTTATTGGAATGAAAATTGAATGATTACTGGTGTATTCTTTTAATGCTGCTCAGTTTCTACTTAATGCTGCTAAGCTTAAGTTAATGCTGTTAGGCTTAAATTAGTACTGTCCGTATTGGTTTATGCTGTTAAGCGTATATTAATGCTGCCAGTTCAAGTTTCTGCTGTTGAGGGTGATTCTATAAATACTTTGATTAATGGTTTCATTTACTTCTTTATTCGATTTCACTTATTCAAACACTTTCCAACCATAAAACCTAATTCAATTTTGATCTTTGATCATCAAATCCATCATTAAGTCAAGCCCTAAGTTTGCTGAAACACACAATGTGGTCGCATTCTTGGAAAAACCCGAAGAAAGTGATGGGTTTGCAGAGATAATTGATTTCTTGAAAGCAAGTTATGTTTCATATGCTTTAACAGTCAATCCGGTGATCTACACATCTTGCATTGAACAATTTTGTGCAACTGCCAATGTATAGACAGTTAGTGGAGTGCGACAGATACAAGCCCTAGTTGATAAGAAGAGGGTTATTGTTACGGAGTCAAGCATAAGGAGAGATCTTCACTTGGATGATGCAGAAGGTACTAATTGTCTTCCAACTGCTACTATCTTTGAAGAATTGGCGCGTATGGGGTATGAAAAGCCTTCTCAAAAGCTTACTTTTTATAAAGCCTTTTTCTCTCCATAGTGGAAGTATTTCATTCATACTATTACTCAATGCTTAAGTGCTAAATCCACTGCATGGAATGAGTTCAGTAGTTCTATGGCTTCTTTGATCATATGTTTGGCAACTAATCAGAAGTTCAATCTGTCTAAGTATATCTTTGATGCAATGGTGAAACACTTGGATAGAGGAGTCAAATTCTTGCTGTATCCACGTTTTCTCCAAGTTTTCATTAATCAACAATTAGGTAATATGTCAACTCACAAGAAGATTTTTGTAAATCCCTTTCACACAAAGAAAGTTTTTGCCAATATGAAGAGAGCTGGAAAGGATTTCTCTAGGAGAATAACACCTTTATTTGATACCATGATGGTTCAACCTGTTGAAGAAATGGGTGAGGATTCAGATCATCCAACTGATTCTACTCCAATACCCATTATTGATCAACCATCTTCATCTTCCCAACCCAAAAAGGATAAATCATCTAAGAAGGCTTAGAGACGGGAGGCAGAGGTTCCTTAAGATGAGGCAGGGCATGAGGAGAGTGTACCAACACCTTCCAATAATCCATAACCCAGTGGTAAGGATAGCATGCAACTAACAAAGTTGATGGTTTTATGTACCAAATTGCAAACACAGGTTCTTGATTTACAAAAGGAAAAGGATGCTCAAGCTAAGGAGATTGCTGCTTTGAAAAAGAGAATCCAAAGGTTATAAAGGAGGAAAATATCAAGACTTACAGGTTTGAAAAGACTCAACAAAGTTGGTATGTCTAGAAGAGTTGATTCCTCTAAAGATCAGGAGAGTTTGGGTGTTCCTGAAGATGCATCCAAACAGGGGAGGAGTATTGCAGATATTGATGCTGATGTTGAGGTAACTTTAGTTGATGAAACTCAAGTAAGGCAGAATGATGACTTGATATTTGATACTGGAGTTTTGGATGATGTTGAGATGCCTGTGGAAGCTAAGGTTGATGGGAAAGATGAACAGAGTACTAAGACTGATGATAGTACTGCTGGTGAAGCAGTTACTACTGCTGGTGATGATAGTGTTGTTCCTACAACAAATAAGGAAATCACTTTGGCTCAGACACTTATACAGATTAAAGCAGCTAAGCCTAAAGTTGTTACTACTGCTGCTACAACAGCAACAACTACAAGACCCAAGGATAGAGGGGTGGTTGTTCAGGAGCCAAGTGAGTTCAGAGTTCCACAAGAGATAAAACCTTCAAGTTCTAAAGATAAAGGAAAAGGTATTATGATTGAGCCTGAAGTTCCTTTGAAGAGAAAAGATCAAATTGCTCTTGATGAACAAATTGCAAGAGATATTCAAGCTAAGTTGGATGCTGAATTATTAGAAGAGCAAAAGCTGGCAAGGAAACAAGAAGAAGAAGCCAACATAGCATTGATTGAGTCATGGGAAAATACACAAGCTATGATGGAGGCTGATAGACTGCTGGCTGAGAGACTCCAATCAAAGGAAAGAGAGGAATTGACAGATGAGGAAAAAGCAAAACTGTTTATGGAACTGATGGAGAAAAGAAGAAAGCATTTTGCTGCACTTAGAGCACAAGAAAAGAGAAACAGACCTCCTACCAAGGCACAAAAGAGAACTCAAATGTCTACTTATCTTAAGCACATGGGTGGATATACATACAAACAACTAAAAGGAAAGAGTTTTGATGAAATTCAAAAGTTGTTTGATAAGGAAATGAAGAGAGTAAATACCTTTGTAGCTATGGGTTCTGAGGTACAGGAAAACAAAGAAAAGAAGGAAGAAGGTAGAGAGGAAACAGCTAAAGGTAGCAGAAAGAAGATGCTTGGAAGAAAAAGAGCAGGGAAAGAACAGCAGAAAGAATCCTCAAAGAAACAAAAAGTAGAGGAAGAAAAAGAGTCAGAGGAAGTTGATGAAGATGATGAAGTTGAGCTAAAGAAGCTTTTGGTAATTAAAAAGGATGAAGATATAGCAATTGATGCTATACCACTTGCTACAAAATTGCCAGTGATTATTGATTATAAGCTTCATAAAGAGGGGATGTTAGTACACTATGAGTTAATGATAGCAAATGGAAGTTCCAAGAGATACTCTTCAATGATAAGATGCTACAAGGAATAGATAGAGAAGACTTGGAAGCTATTTGGAGGATAGTGAAGGCAAAGTATGGTGATACAAGGCCTGAAGATGAATTTGAAAGAGTGTTGTATGGAGATTTGAGAGTTATGTTTGAACCAGACATAAAAAGTAATGTATGGAGAATGTTGCAAGGATACATGGTGACTACTTGGAAGTTGATTAATTCAACTGGAGTTCACTTTGTAAGATTTGATAATCTTCACATTTTTATGTTGGTTGAAAGAAGATACCCCCTCACACCAATTACTATCACCAATATGCTCAACAAGAAACTTCAAACTGATCATCAAAATGAGACGCGTTATCAACTGCTGAAGCTTATGCTAAAGCAACGAAAAGGAAAATGAACGGTTTGAATGCATCTTACTGAAGTGTGATGAAGCCTTTTAAAGAAGAAACTTGAAGATTCAGATGATGAACATCAAGTTTAGGAGAGGATTGTTGGGTCTTAAAAGACTTCATGGATTCTTAGAAGTTACTGTTGCTTAGGTACATAATGGAAATTATGCTAAGTGGTTAGTACTAGTAGTATAATGTTACCACTGCTAGTTACTACTGTTAGTATAATTTAGTACTGATAGCATAAAGTTACTGCTGTTAGTTGAAGATAAGACTGCTCAGTGTTGAAGACTAAAATATAAGCTAAGTAGTTAGTGCTATTAGTAGTAAAAGTTAAGACTGCTAGTACAGGTTACTACTATTAGTGTATATTAGTACTGCTAGTACTAATATTACTACTGGTAGTACTAATATTACTACTGCTTATGTTTATTAGTGCTGCTGGTGGAAATATTATGACTGTTTGATGACTTTCTACTGTCAAGAGGATAAAGACGAATTAAAGAGATACAGATTGTTTGGAGAACAAGAATACGTGTGAAGATAAGTGTTGAGATATTTATGTACAAGATATACATGTATTTATTTAGAAGATTACGTTTATGTTTAGAAAATATTGAGATATCTTAGGAATTTATTGTAAGCCGACTAGGATTCCTTAGTCTATAAAAGGAGGCTCTAGGGCATTAGTTGAGATATCTCTAATATCTCAATAACACCTCTATCACATCTATCTTCACAAACACACATACACAGATCCAGAGATTAAGAGTCATAGCTTCAAGGTTGTAAACCCTAGTACTAAGATAGAGTACTCGTATTATTAATCTTAATAATATTGAAGCATTTTTGTTACATCGTGTGTTCATTCATTCATATTCACTGTTCCATTGATATATCTTCTAGATATTAAAGGGTAGATTCCGCTTACTCTTTAATATACACATAAAGTTTCTATCAGTGTTATTTTGGATTTATCTAAGGTAACATACTCTTTACAAGGTAAGGAATCGATCTAGGTTTGGGATCAACATAACATGTTGTAAAAATGTAGTAGAAGAAGCAGTCAATATAATATCATCTACATACAGTAACAAGTAGGTTGCGTCAGATCCACGCTGAAACACAAAAAGCGACGCATTAGTTTTTCTATGCTGAAAACCAATGCGAGTAACAAATCCCGCAAACCGTTGAAACCAAGCTCTTGAGGCTTGCTTAAGCCCATACAATGATCGCTGCAAATGAAAAACATAATCTTAGTGAGCAGGATCTACAAACCCAGGTGGCTGATGCATATAAATTGTCTCTTCGATAAGTGACCATGAAGAAAAGAATTCTTTACGTCAAGCTGATGAATAGGCCAATCACGAGATACTGCAAGACTCAGTACAGTTCGAATAGTAGCTGGTTTGACCACAAGACTAAAAGTCTCATCATAATCAATCCCCTACTGCTAGCTGCGACCATTTGCAACAAGTAGCGCCTTATACCTTATTAAAGTACCATCTGTATGAAACTTATGCTTGAAAAGGCACATAGAACGAACAATATTCACATTACCTGGATGGCGCACAATTACCCATGTACCGTTAATAACTAAAGCATTGTATTCATCTAACATAGCTTTTTCCACTAAGGATCATGAAGGGCATGAACATGAGACAGAGGAAGTAGAGAAACGGTGGTAACATGACAATTCATACGCTCAAGAGGTTTAGATATACCGGCTTTAGCACGTGTGAGATGAGTGTTAACGGTTTGAGTGGGTATATTGGGCTGATGCATAAGATGTTACGGTTGGGTTAGAGTGACGTTATTGGGGTTGGTGGTAGAGGGCTGGATAGGAGGCATGGTATCGGTTGACATATGTGTATTGGTGTTTATAGGAGTGGTGGACTGTATAGCAATGGTTGTATCAAGCTAAGGTGCCGCATGGTTAATGGGCTCGGGTGCGGCATAGTGTATTAAGCCTGGGGAAATTGAGTTCGTTGGGCCAGTAGGTAAAGGAGTAGGCGAGGTAGTGGTGGGTTGTTCATGGGCTATCGTTAGGATGGTGAAGCAGGTAGTGGTATGGTAGACAAAAAGTCGTAAGTCGGAGACGTGTACTCATGTAGTTTGGCAAAATGAAAGATGTCTTCAACAAACCTAACATGTCGTGATAGGATGCTTTTGTTTGAGGATAAATTGAGACATCTATATCCACGATGGTTGGCGAAGTAACCAAGAAACACGCAAGGAGTGGATCGCGGTTGAAGTTTATGGTCAACATTTATATAGGGATAACAAAGGCACCGGAAGACACGTAGTGTTGGGTTTGTGCTCATGTCATATGAATATTTATACGGCTAGAAATACGTGATTCTATAGGGTCACACACGTTATACATTTAGGTATCATTTTGTTAATGTTAATAATAATATAATTGTATATTTATTATTTATATTAATATATGATTTGACGAATGAACACTAACGGTCGTTAATTAGTTAATTAATTGTAACTAACTAATAAGGCTTTTTAATTAATGGGTAATTAAATGTAATTAGCCATAAATAATTAGAAAAGTCAAAAAATCAATCCCAAGGAGTGTTTGAGTTGAGTTCGATCGGCCACTAGGACCCAAAGGGGTTAGATTGGGCTTTGAGCTATCTTTTCCTACAAGGAATGTATTTTAGGTAAACCCTAACTTCATCCCTATATAAGGAGGATCTTAGAGCTCATAATTCTCATCCCTTGTCCCTCTCTCTCTGGTTCGATCGCAGAAATAACCCAAAGGATTTTTATGGTTTTGTTTTATTAGTGTTCACATATTTGTTGGTCAAGAAATAGCATTCGCGTGATACTGCTTGACATGTAGTGTATGAACCGCGTGGAGGTCACTTACTTTAGTAACTTGGAGTAGTTTGTGGTAAGCACGTTTATTACACACGTGCGTGTACTCAAAGAATCTTGTGTTCGTCACTAGCTTGATTGCTAACGGTATGTTTTCTTATTTATGTTTTATGTGTTAATTATTTATGTTATATGAATTATATCCGCTGCGTAGCTCGTTTAATATTCTTGTGATATTAGGTTATTTATATAATGATTTCCAACAGTGGCATCACGAGCCATATCATATAGCGTAGTAATTACATAAAAAACATAAATTATATGTAAAATCCGACGCCTATATATGTGTAATTGTTGCCTTTTATGTGAAAATTAGTTTTTAGGAAATTATTTAGAGAAATAATCTTGCTTAAAATTGGTCACATAATTAAGGTAATAATATATAGGGATATATTTTACATGATTTATCTAAAAAGCTTAAATTGTTTTAATTGCGTTTTAGATTTGCTATAAATATTTGTGGCTTATTTATCCTGTTATAAATTGTCAACCATGGATTACATGCATGTAACCCATGGTTTATGAAGCTTAATTAAATATCTATATGCATGGGAATTTGTTATGTGAATTATTTAATTGCAATATTAGGGAAGACCCTTTGTTGAATTATTTGTGTAACTGATTCTAGTTTAGTACGATTAATTTTGCTTGATATGTTTTGCATGTTTTATATTTGTGGCGTTTTATAATTATGTAAAAACAATTTTCAAAAATTAATATGGACTAAAAGTACATGATGTTTATTGTATGTATATTGATACATACACTTTACAAAATTATGGACTATATACGTAAATTTTATAATTTTCTTGCAAACGTTCTATAACGCAGGGGTTTAGTGGTTTCCGCAAAGGAACCCGCGACGGAATATGCAAGAATACATAAAATTTACATAAACTGTTTTAATAGTATTTTAAGTATGTCGTTAGTCGTTACTAGGGTTTGATAAATTCTCGTGGGGAATTAACCTTATCCGTAGTAAGAACTCTTATACTTAGAAATATGGTAAATAAATGGCAACCCTAAGTTTATAAATGGCTTGAAAATTTATAAAATTGAAGGATTTATAGAAAGATTTTAAAACAAACAAAAATAGAAAGGTTTTAAAATTAACTAGTGTCATAAGGTTGTATGCATGCTTCTTTATACACAAATATTGGTAACATTGTTTTATCAATTTATACCCTTAAAAGTTAAGTCAATTGTCATCCAAGTATGAAATCACTTGAGTTTGTTCTTTTACTCTAAGACAATCTTAGATGAATTTGCAAAACAAGGTAATATAACAATCGTATGGTCAGACCTGAGACTGTAAAATTACAGATTTTATATTGGACGACTTATATCGAGTATGGTTGGTCAGACCTTTGACCCGAGGCACAAGATGGGGTGAAACATGCTACTTGACATTATAATTTTGGATTATATGCCTTGTGCCCCATAATGGCTAAGAGTTTTATCGCCTGTTGATTACCTTTTGAGTTATACCATTTCTAGTAGATCAACTACATTAATAGTACAACGTCAAGTTGGATCTTAGACTCTTACTAAAATTAATTTTTTATTTTGAAATAAACATGGGTAGTTAATTTTATAAGACATAATTATCGAAAATACTAATATTTTCTAAACTTTTGATTGTTTTATAGATGGCTGATGTTGCCCAAAACATAAACAATACGACTATCAGGTCAATTCTCCAACAGGAGAAACTTACTTGACAAAACTTTACGAACTTGTTCCAAAACTTAAGAATCGTTCTTAGGTCTGAAGGGAACTAGTTCATTTGGAACAGCCTATGACCCCTCTTCCTTATCTTGTAGCATCTCAAGCTACGCGTGATGCATATGAAGCATTATTTGATGCGCAAAATGAGGTAGCATGTCTTATGCTTGGTAGTATGTCTCTTGAACTTCATAGGACACTTGAAAACAACAAGGCATATGACATGATCCAAGAACTGAAAACTATGTTCGAGGAACAAGCTAAACAGGAACTGTTTGAAATAGTCAAAGCATTCCACGCTTGCAAACTGGATGATGGTCAGTTAGTAAGCTCTTATCTCTTGAAGATGAAAAGCTATCTGGACACTCTGGAATGCCTAGGCTATGCAATGCCAAATGAACTAGGTGTGAGTCTTATTTTGAATTCTCTCAATAAGGACTATGATTAGTTCGTTCAGAACTATAACATGCATAGCATGGGGGAGACGCTAGCTGAGTTACATGCTATGCTGAAACTCCATGAGAAAGGTATTCCAAAGAAGGCTGAAACCCTCGCTGTGTTAGCTATACGGGAGAGTAAGATCCAGAAGGACAAGAAGAAACCGCAATGGGCAAAGGGTAAGGCCAAGGGAAAGAATAAGCTTGCTTATGCTCCCAATACCAAGATCCCACCGCCGCCTAAGAGAGATAATCTGGCAAAGGACTCTATCTGCCACCACTGCAAGGAGGTTGGTCACTAGAGGAGGAATTGTCCGTCCTACCATGCTGAGTTAAAGAAGAGAAAGAAAGCTAGCGAGGCTATTACTTCAGGTATCTTCACTATAAAACTCTATGCTTTTCCTAATAATACTTGGGTGTATGTTACGGTTTGTGGGACTGATAAGTGTAAAATACACATATCCGTTTGTACATAAAATAACCCAATTAAACCCAAAACAACCCAAAAATGGCAAAAATATGCTTGTATTTGTGTTTTGTGTGTGCAGGTATGGATAAGATTGTTATTTTTCTTCATGGGCTGAGTTACCAAAATTGTTAGCTGATAGATGTATTAGCGTTTGTCAAGATTAGACCTCATTGTGAATACCAAAAATATTAAGGAGAAAATTGGGCTGTGTACTATTTTGAGACATAGATATAAGTTGGGCCGGGTACAAAGGTTGTTATTCAGCTGTGTCGTAATTTTTTAAAATCTTTTTGAAATACATGATTATTTGTTGAGTTAAATTCTGTGGTATAATTTTTTAGTTTCACGATTTTTAAATTTCAAAAAGATTTTTCGAGTTTGAATGGAGCGAAATGTGTAGAGAGTGTTTGGGAGTGTTTGGATTTTTGTATAAAATGTATGAGCGAAATGTGATATGAAGAGAAATATAACCGGCCAACTTTTAACAAATGACACAAATGGTCCTTGTTCTATGTATCCTTTTCTATTTTTGTGACATCCATCAATTTTGAGGTCAGTAACCGAAAGCGAACGTATGATAATTAACTCTTTTGATTATTTGTGGAGTTACTTTTATGTGGCCATACTATTTTTAGCGTTTAACGCTTATTTTACTAGGAACCCTAGTTATACGAACGCACATTTTACCTAACGATCCTAGTTAATGGTCCTAAGGACCAACGATATGCTCAAATAACATTATAACAATGACATAACACATGGAAAAACATAATTTAACAAAATCATAAACTATCTCAAAAGTTATATTTTTACGACACTTTACGTATTTACCGATTATACATAATTTATGCAAAATTAACTTATACCATTTAAATGGTACATACAATATTAAATGAATAACAAAAAATTAAGCCACCACCCTCCCCCTAGCCCCCTTAAAACGTTCAAGGGATCCACAACCTTAATACACATGGCTTGCTCTCTTAATACACATGTCAAGCCTTTTCTCATTAGTTTGACAACACATCACCACCTCACCCTACCTCATTCTCTCATACATACAAAACCACTCACCCATATCATTTCTCTCTCAAAATATCAACTCATACTCTCTTTCTTCTCCTTTCTTAGGCGTCATCAACAAGAAGAAAGCACAAAAACATTTAAGATTTTCTAAGGTTTGAATCAAGAAACATCATCATTTTATCCCTTTTGATCATCCAAACCACTATCTACCTTCAAAAATATTTCAAAGTACACCATCAAGAAAGTAAATTATCTCAACCCTATAATCATGTTGATCCTTTCTTAAGATTATAGGTGAAAGACTTAGGTGCCAAGAACGACTTGTGTCCCACTTGCACGAAAGACTCCTAAAAAATCAAGTTTTGATGCACATTCTTTATCAACTAGTTATGGAACCTTTTTGCACATAACCACTGAGATTCTTGGATAAAAATTAATGTTAATTGCTTGTATAAAATGCTGTGTAGGAGTTGTTGGTCGTTTTTGCATAATGGTTAGTATTGGACTGTTTTAGTCAATGTTTATAGTTCAATCAGCCTCAATTTCATTTTCGTTCGGTCAATTGAATGGAGCAATAAGTTAATGATAAATGAATGTTTTTAAAACAAGATTCCATCGCCTAAATCAGTTAATTTGAGTCTAGTTTCCAGAAATATAAGCTTTGTAAAAAATATAAAGTCGTTTGGTTAGTGAAAGTTACAAAATGGTGAAAGGTGTCAAATTTGCCCGAAAATCTCTTTTCAACCCTTGTACTAAAATGACCATAAATCATAAACCACGATGAATCTATCATTGAAACTGATATGGGAGACACTTGTAAGGATTATTTAGAGTCTCCCATTGGCCTAACTCATATAACCTTGATTTAGACCTTCTGATCATTAAAATACTTTTATATGTCTAGATTTCGCTATTTTTGGAGTCTGGTATAAATGGTCGGGTATAATTCCTTGATAAATTTTTGGAAAAAATTCATGACAAACCTAAAACATGAAAGTTTTGACTTGAGCAGTGCTTGACCAGAAACTTTGGTTAACCTGGTCAAATAAATACTTAAAGTGACGGGAAATTCAGGACAAATTAGTAGAAATTGTGCTTTAAGATAAAAGTGTCTTTTGAAACAAATGTGAACACAAGACTTAACAAATGAACCTTAATAGTGTCCGAGCATATCGTATAGGCTAACTAGTATATTTCTTGGTTGTGAGTAAATTGCGTATTTGTTTGGTTGCCTACTAGTGTGGTTTCCGAGAAGTCCCTATTGTCATTCAACTTCTAAAGTGAGGTTCCATAAACCCTTCATTTTACCGTTTTAAACGATTTTGGGGTGAAAAGCATGATGATGTGTATTTAAATTGCTATGCTCGTACTTTTATGTGTTAAGATTTCGAGCATACTTGAACTTGATTTAAACTTGGAAAACGTGTTGAACTTAAACTTGAACTTGATATGTATGTATGTTGTTGTAAGCATAGAACTCCGCCACTACTTTTAGCTCATCTATCTCCCTCAACCGTAAAGAAAAAAAAGAAAAAAAATCAAAAAAAAACTTAAAAAAAAAAAAAAAAAAAACAAAAAAAAAAAAAATTAAAAAAAAAAAAAAAAAAAAAAAAAAAAAAAAAAAAAAAAAAAAACAAAAATGAAAACAAAAAAATAAAAAAAAAAAAACAAAAAATTTAAAAAAAAACAAAAAAAGAAAAAAAAAAAAAAAAAAAAAAGAAGAATACAATAAAAAAAAAATAAAAGATTGAGACGTTAGTACATATGGATAGCGCTATTATGAGATACCCCTCCTCACTCCCACCATAAACGGGGTGCATAGTACTAGAACATAAGACTTGTGTTACGACACTTGTCGAACTTGCAACTTGTTTCTGGTGTAGGATTGTTACATGAGATGTTTGGATGATGGATGGTTTAGGCTGAATGCATTTAAGTATGCCGCTCGCATAAACAGTAAACATACATATAATTTAATTGGATTTTGTCACGTTATTCGGTAAGAAGACTGTCTTGAAAAGCTTATGTCAATTTGATTATCAACTTGTTTACGTAAATTCAGATGTTGATTTGGGATATACACTTCGTAACATCTACTCTATAAAAAGCTACATTTGTGCTATAAAATCCTGTGAAACTCACCAACTATTTTAATAGTTTGAACCATTTTTAATCATGCTTTTTCAAGGTGACGTTCCCTTTAAGTGGATACTTAGTGCATGCCTTTTCAATCCTTGTCCCTCCACTTATTTACAAGAATCATGCCTTTTGGGAAATTCCATGTTTCCGATGGAAAACAATTTAATGTTGTCTTTTGTACTTTCAACTATTCTTGCAGTTGTATTGTACTCGATAACTTTACTTTTATTTAGAAATGTATGCGCTTATATCTATTATCTTTGTGTGTTGTATTATTAATATGTTACATCCTTGCGGTTCCGTTGGTGAGGTGTGACAATTTTCCTTTTTAAACTTATGACTAAGTCTTTCTAAAGTTATAGAAATGATATTATTAACCCTTTAAGTTTATAAAACTAGGAAACTAAGTCCCCATATTTTGCCATTTAACCTTTAAAAGTTAAATTCAATAACAATTTTAAGACCAATTGAGTACAAATACTTTAACATCCTCTTAATGATAATCCGTTATTAAAGACACTTGTTTTCATTTTATATCCCGAGATGAAATTTTAAAAGATCAGTTTTTGAAAGAATTTGACTATTTCCCACCCCCCCCCCCCCCCCCTTAAATAATGTTCGTTTTCTATTTAAAGAGTTGTAGACATTGTTTGAGCGATAGAAAATTCTTTGAAAATCTTTTTAAATGAGAAAACGATATGTTTAATTATGTTTCTTAAAAACAACACCAATGAAACAAAGATTTCTTTCCTCACTCTTTTTTACATAAATAACATGCACTGAACACGTACATTTATTTGATATAGGAATCACAATTTGTTTTGCAAAGTAAACATAACTTTGAAATGAATATTAATTAATTCATTCCGAGAAATATAAATTTCCCGTTGTGAGTCAAGTTTTCTTTTTGACGAAAATACTTGCCTTAAATTAATAGACCGGGTTGCTATCTGAAATAATAGCAAGCCATTTGACATGTTTTGAAAACTATTTGAACTTATGCTCGAACTTCATTTACAGCCGCATATCATTATTAAATGACATTTCTAAGGTCGTAAATGTTATCGATTTTCAAAAGACATAAGACACAAATTTTATATTTTCTGAATTTATTAATTTTGTATATTCTTTTTATGATTCTATAATTTATATTTTGCTTTTTTGAAAAGGTTTATATAAAATAAAAAATCGAGAATTTTGGTTTCTTTTTTGATTTTCTTATATACATATGATACAGAGGATATGTGAAGAGTTTACCACCATTACTCTTCCTCTTCGTCTGCCAGTTTTTGCAAAGTCTCAGGTGACATACTTCTCATACCAAGCTTGTTGATGAGAAAGTCAAGTCGTTCTCGGCTAAAGGCTTAATGAAAATGTCTGCCAACTGATACTCTGTTCTGACAAAATACAGCTCAACCACCTCGTTTGCCCACTTGCTCCCTTGAAAGAAGTGAAGTCTGATGTCTAATATGCTTGGATCGAGAGTCGTTGGACGTTGTTGCAACTAAAGTCCAATGACACTTGTAATTATCGCAGTAACAAAGGAATCTTTGTTGAACTCTAAGCCATAGTCAGTCAATTGCGATCGCATTCAAAGTATTTGAGCATAACATCCTGACAAGGCAATATACTCAGCTTCTGTACTGGATATGGCGGTGCTCTTCTGTTTTTTGATGACCAACTCACCAATCTATCACCTTAACAGCATGGCATACATCCAGATTTATAATGTTAGGATCTTACTTTTCTATATCGATGGCAACCTCGCATGGTCAGCGATCTGCAAAGCTGTTAGAGCAAATGCAAGGAATCCATCGAATAATCACAGACCCATATTAATGTATTTCTCTTAGGTATCAAAAGATTCCTTTAACCTGCAATGTAAAGTCTATATGGTAAGGCTTTGCCTAATACCGGGCACACATGCACACAGTAGATACAAGGTTTGGTCTACTGGATGTGAGATACATAAGGGTGCCAATCTTTCCACGATAACGTGTAGGATCAACGACTTTCCCTTGTGGATCTTCACATAGGGAGGAGACCTCACTTTAACACAAGCATGAATTTTATTCATTCAAATTTGTTTCATTAACATGCTTTTAAGTCTCTATGACTTGTAAGCACACAGTACATCATTTAGCCACAGATACATCAATAAAAATGATGAGTGAGGATGGGAGGGCGAGGATTGGTTGTTGTACCGAAAACCGAGCAATATTGACCAAAGTTTATCATATACAATCAGCGAAACACACACAAGGGCAGATTTTATGCTCTAAACTTTCAAGTATACACATGAACACTAACTTACACCAAACCCACAAACATTTTACAATATTTCACTTAAACCCAAATTTTCGCACCTAAAATTGATCATAGCACATTCATATGTTATCTATTCACAAAACTGGATTAAGCGAGTATTCTACACATCAGAACAAACAAAACCCCTCAACCAATTTGAAGTTTTACATAATTTTGATTTGATGAACCCTAATTCAAGATTTAGGGTTTTCGAGTTCAAAAGTGAATGAAATCTCAATTCCTTTAAGGTAAACAAGTTCTTAGTTGTACCTTTCGATTAAAAAACACTTGAAATGAAGCAATGAAGATTGACGATTCAAGCTAGGGTGAGGGAGGGAAAAAATAAAGTTTAAGTGTGTGTTTGTGTGTGCAGGGGACGGGGTGGGTTGGGTGGGTTTATTAAAAAAATTGATTTTGACACATTTGGCCCCTCAAGTTTCATAACCCTTTTATTTACAATGATACAGATTTATTAGGGCAAAAAAAGTTTTAACAAATGGCATTAAGTACCCTAATACTCCGCCTAGACTTTAACTATCATACCTACAAAACTTATGTTTGGACATAGGAGACACTCCCTAATGGCAAAAACACGTCAACATATAAAGCACAGATAACGTTAAACATAATCTAACTTTACTACAAATGATATCCGTTATTGCTTAAAAACCTTTTTCCATATATCACATTATTATTATGAAGATATTTGACATTACTCGATGAGATAAACATAAATATCAAATAATCAATAAATTGATTGAAGATTTGCGGAAGGAATGTAGGGGTGAATCGCATGTAGGCTTATACATTAGAGATTGGTTCCCTCAAAAATAAGATCCGCTTTCTAGTTAAAGAGCAGTAGTCGTTGTTTGAGTGGTCAAATGTACTTGAAAAAGCATTTTAGATGACTTAATGTTTTATTTTGAAAATCAAACACCAATAAAATAAGATTTCCTCGTTATTTCACACATAAGTCACTGACAAAAAATAGAGAGATTATACAAAACCAGAAAACAGACAGTGCTACGTACCACTTATGGTATATAGAAAGCACGGTTGTGTTGCAAAATAAATTACAAGCCTTGCATGGTCATAAAGAACCATAGCTGAGAATAAATTCTCGTTTATGGAGGTCAAGTTTTATTTTAGAAGTACTTGCCTTTAATATATGCGAGTTGCCTATAATGAAATAAAAGCAACCATTTTTGGCATGTTTTGAAAACTTTTGAACTTCTGCTCGAACTTCATTTACAGCATCGTACATTATTAAATGACATTTCAAAGGCCAGTAAATTTATCGATTTTTCGAAGACATGCCATTATTACCCTCTTTTGTATTTTCAAGCAATTTTTTAATTTTTTATTTGGTTTTAAAGATTTTATATTTTTGTATTTTGTTTTTATAAAGGTTTTCTGAAAATGAAAAATCTTTTTGGTTTTTCTAGTTTTTAATATATATACATATTATATATAGGATATTTGAATAGGTACCACCACTATTCTTTAGCTTCATCTGCCAATTGTTTCAGGGTCTCCGGCGTAAAACTTCGCATTCTCAGCTTGTTGATAAGAAATTCAATTCTTTCTCTGCCAAGAGCTTTATTGAAGATGTCCGCTAGCTGATACTCCTTATTGACAAAGTAAAGCTCTACACTAGCCATACTCAACGTCTCTTTATGAATGGAATCTATGTCAATATGTTTTGATCGAGAATGTTGAACATTGTTGCAGCATAAGGCAATAGCGCTTTTGTTATCACAACATTGAAATTTTATTGAATGCGCAAGGCCATATCGAGGTAAGCTGTGATCTCATCCAAAGGACTTGAGCACAACAGCCAGACAAGGCTATATATTCAGCTTTCGTACTGGATATTGCAGCGCTAGTCTGACTTTTTGATGACCAACTAACAAGTCTGTCTCCAATAATTGCATACTTCCAAATGTACTTCATCTAGTATCTTGGCAACCCCGCATGAATCAGCGTCTGATAAGCTTTAGAGCAATAGAAGAATCCTTAGGATACCAATAATCCCAAATTAAACGTGTTTTACTCTTAGTATTAAAGATTCTTTTTACCGCATATAAGTGCGTTTTGGTAAGAGGCTTTGCTAATACCGGGCACACTGCATAAAGCAAAATGTTAGGTCTGGTCTTACTAAGCTGTAAAGATACATAAGGTTGCCAACCATGAACCCATATAGATGTAGGGTCAACGGCTTTTCCCTTGTGGATCGTCATCCATTTGGATTTCTCCACCATAGTGAGTAATCCACGGGGTCACTAGATTCCGTACCATATTTTTTCATAGAATCAAAGCATAATTTGATTGGATTTTACTAAGATGCCTCTAGACTTATGCAAAATCGAGTCCTATAAAAATGATATTTTCTTTTTCCATCATCGACATTCTAAATTTTGTACACATTATTTTTGAAAATTTGTCACATAGTTCAAATATCTAAGATGGGTGATTGTAGTAGACGCAAAGATTATATCATCAACATAGATTTGTACCAGGAGAATATCTTTGCCTGTCTCTAATGAACATGTGAGATCCACTGGTTACTTGTAGAGAATTCCTAAGAGATTAAGAAAACTTTGACAATCGATCGTATATAATAAACCATAGCGCGCAAAAGGGCTTGTTTCAACCCATAAAGAGCCTTCTTAAGCTTGTACATATGATTCGGATTGTCTTGATCCAGAAACCCGTCCGGTTGGCTGACATAAACTTCTTCACGCAGAATGCCATTCAAGAATGCCATCTTTACATCCATTTAGTATACTATCATACTCATGTGAGAAGTAAATGCGAGGAATATTCTAATAGCATCAAGTCTAGCCACTGGAGCAAAAGATTCTTCAAAATCAATTCCCTCTTCTTGACGGTAACCACGTGCAACGATCGAGCTTATTTTTTCAGAATTCCTCCCAATTCAATCAAGTTTTTCAACACGTTGTAAGATCCATATTTAAAGGTAATAACCATCACTTTATCAGACGATGAACGAGTTTCCCAGACTTTCTAGACGTTCAAATTCATTTAGCACCTCTTTGCATAGCTTCAAATCCAACCATTGACTGCGCCACAGTACTTCAGCGAGTGCATTCATTACTCTACTTACGCACACATTCTGATGATGTTTCTCCACACGATCATGTCTATCACACTCACAAGACAGCTTCTATTCACATCTCAACCAACCAAACACTTAGAGTACACTTGCATATCACACTCACTTGCGTAAGCAAGATTCTTCATACGGTCGTGTCAGTATGCAACATCTTCTGTACTTATCTAACAACAGAGAGAGAGCTCTATCTCTCACACGTGATGATAGGCCTCGAACCCACAAACAGCGTCAAAAGACAGACCCTAAGAAAAATGATAGTTTGCCCATCATCAACATCTTGAATTTTGAACACATGATTTTAGAAAATGATTCACAAAGATCAGGTTTAGTGGAGGCAAAACTAATATCATCGACATAAATTTATACCAGTAATATGTCCTTGCCTTCTCTTCTGACAAACAATGTTGGATCGACGGTTCCCTTTTGTTGTGAACGTCTGGAAGATAGACAATGATGAGAGTAAATCATACCAAGCCCGAGAGTCTTGTTTCACAACCGTAAATGTTTCTTAAGCTTGTACACAGGTGGGATTCTTGGACTAACAAACCCATCCGGTTGAACTCATCGAAGACCTCCTCGACAGCAGTATTGCCACGATTCTCACATATAACGACCAGACATGTGTCTCTACTCGTCTTCACCGCGTACAGCGCTTTCGACGCGCAATAGTGAGGACTCCGCAACACACTTACGTCTTCCGACTACACGCAGCGCACAACTATAACTGCCACTTCTCAACACACACTGTTACTTCCTCGGCTTAGGCGAGTGCCGACACCATAGCCAACCACAACACACGAGTCGAGCGCTCAAAGTCATGAGATCGTCTTCCACACACACCGTCTATCTGTCATAGACTATCTATCTCTCATGATACAACATATTCACACTCCTGTCTACCTCGCAACGTGAGCGACATTTGCGTGAAATACACTAGGCCACACAAACAGTCACGTATCTATGCGTAGTGAATAACTACTAAGGAGATGCGTCCATCCATCTTATCAACACCTACACTTGTCTGCTAGTCACACCTGATGTACAACCTCTGATAGATATCACATCTGTGTAGAGCAAACGCAGTCTCAACTGTCGTACGCCTACTATACTTATACTTGCTTGTGTTTGAAAATGTCGTCACTTTGAACAGAAAAGAGCCTGTTTTAGTTTAAACAAAACAACAAATGGCCAATCACGTTAGATTAGTACGGGGAATTCTAGAGCATTTATACCATTAAACACGATAAACCGATTATAGATAGGCTGCTTTCAAAAAACACTAATGTGTCTAAGATGGTGTTTGCTTAAGCTTTCCTTTATCTTAAAGATCTCTTGCAGGAAGGTTGGCTAGAGATTTCTTGTAAAAACACTAGTGATCCGTCCAAACTACACCTTAAAATACATATAATATATAATCAAATATAAAATATATATAGGTCAGATGAGTCTAGAAACGAAGTCAATAATACCTAAGAAAGTAGTATAGAGTGTTTCCCGCGCTCGTATATTATTCTCCCATACGAGGCTGTACCTGAAGATCGAAACAGACTAAGATTTTTGAGTTTGACGGAAGGAATTAATATGAGAGGCGAGTGAAAAGTCAAATCTTTAAACAACTCAACTCACATGCGCAAAACGCGCTGGAGCTCATTGACATAATCACACAGTCATCTCCGATAAAACAGCGGATTACGACAATTCTACAAACACACTACAGGAGATCGCGCGAACGTCTTTAGCTACTACATCACATCAATCCGACGCAACACACAATCATTTAGCCAAGTATCAATCATCACGCATCAGCCTCAGCACGTACATAATTGTTTCTCACGCACCGTAGCAAGGAGCCTGCGAGCGACACATCGAAGCACTCTACATCACACATCTGAGAGCGAGCATAGACACTGGAACGTCCTATTCGCGTAGAAGTCTATCCGTTACTTTACACAACCAGTATAACGATCTCCGCAGAGCCATAATACGTCAGTCCACAGCACGAGTCCTAAACAAATCTACACCTGTAAATTCGTCGACTCGACTGAACATCTAGATTACGCGAACTGTACTTGGTCATCAACTATCTCGAAAAACTATATCACATCTCACACATAAATAGTCTAGACCACACGAACGACACATACCACAATACCGGGCTTTTCGCCTTGTACACAATTTCTCCTCAACTAATCTCTCACGCTCACACAAATTGGAATGACACGCTTATATACAACACACACAAAGTGCGCGCCAACCCTACAAACATGATAAGATCGGACAAGCTTTTGTACAATACACAATCTCATCTTGTTCTGTTTTTGACGTTTTTCCTACAAACCTCAGTAAAACAAAAGGCACGAACACATTACTCTCTGCTATCAGGAAAGAAAAATTTGGCTATAACACACTACTGAGTAAGCTCTAACTCTTCTTCTATTCTTAGACACACTTACAAACACTCTATAATCGATCATCTCTTTCTATCTATGCTATATACTCATTCCAACAATTATATGTGACGTTTAGTCACTTCACAATTACAGCACTGCGCAAACCGCTTCTTAACAGACACACATCTTCAAACTCGATCACACAACTTTTCACAGCGCATGCGACACACAAACAGCATAAATCAACTATCTTCGAAAAATTCCTAGAGTAAGAGTTCTATTCATCTTTTTATTTCTCTAAACTACACACAGACATACAAAACACATTCACTCCACATACATCTCATAACTTCAACTCGCCCAGATATCCTACGAAAAAATAAAAAAAGAAACACTAAGTAAATAGCTTATTAATAAGCTCGAAATAAGCTGTTTCAGCTTATGAGCTTATAAGCCTAAAACAAGTATAAATATCCAAGCCCTTGAGTCTTTAACGAAAAAGACCCAAGGGCGCAGTGGTAAGAGTGTGTGTAAAAGAGGGGATGTATCGAGAGGTCACGGGTTCGAGTCTTGCTCACCCGGACCTCTTGTCTTTCCCTTTTTTTTTTCGAAAACTCAAAAAAGCAAAGTTGTTAAGCTCGTGGGGCTTAACAACTTTGTCAACTAGCACTTTTTCCAGAAAGCGTCAAATAAGCTGAAAAATAACTTAAAAGTCGACAGTTTAGCATAAATGGCTTAAAAGGCAAAAAATGCCTAAGTCTTTTGAACTTGTGGTGACACTAAGCTAAGCTAAGACCTTGGACAAGAAAGCTAAGTGAGTCTAAAACTAACCTAGATAAGCTTAAAAGCTAACAAGACTAAATAAGCCTGATGAAAACAGCTTATGATTGACAGAATATAATACAGCTTGAAAACTAAAATTTATTAAGTCACTTGGACAAATAAGCTATAAAAGGCGAAAATATGCTAATAATTACCTTATGCTAACCTAAAAAAGGCTATTAAGAGCTAAAAGAAGAGCTTATAAAATAGATGTTACTAAGCTAAGATAGAATTAAAGCCAGTCCTACACCTAAGTAGATTTCCTAAAAGACAGAGTCAAAAGCAACTTGGCTTAAAAATAAACCAACAAACAAGCTTATTAAGAGCTGAAAATTCAAGAGCTTATAAAGAGCTTATACTGATACTCTTGAAATAAGCCAAAAAGTGGGCTTAAAGAACACTATCTAGCTTAAGCACCTAGAAGCTTGAAATCTCCCCTTTGACACCAGGGAGATTTTAGCTACACATACGTGCTTATTTGACAGCTTTTTAAAGCTGACAAATAAGCCACAAATAGAAAAGAAAACTGAAAACAGCTAAAGTACCCTAGCTTCGTGACTTGAGCACAAAGTTTTGACATTTTAAAAATCATTTAAACAGGCTGATTTTTCATGTGAAAATAGTGGTTGGATTTTTAAACTGTGACACTAAAAAACACTTGGGCTGTTTTGGACCTTAACAATCAAATGACCAAAAGGTTTTGACAGCCCTTTTTACACACACAAAACACTCCGGAGAAACCCCTCCGTTACTCCTTTTTTTTGGAACTCAAAACTCAACCACAAGTGCTTATTTTAGTTAGAGCACTAGTGGTTTTGAGTATGAGTACCAAAAAAAGAGTGTTTTTGTTGTGTGTTAAAAAGGGCTGTCAAAACCTTTTGTCATTATGACTTGTTTAACTCAAAAGAAAACCAGCCAAGTGTTTTTAAGTGTCACAGTTTTAAAAATTCCAACACTAATTTTTCACCAACAAAAATCACTTTTTTAAATATTCTTTTAAAATGTCAAACTTAGTCACAAGTCCATAAGCTAGGGTACGTTGCAGCTGTTTCAGTTTTCTTTTCAAATTTGCGAGCTTAATTGTGAACACTTCTGAAAAAAGCGTCAAATAAGCCACTTAAGTTTAGCTAAAATCTCCCCTGGTGCAAAGGGGAGATTTCAAGCTTCTAGTTCTTAAGCTTTTAGTGTTCTTAAGCCCACTTTCTTGGCTTATTTCAAGAGCTTATAAGCTCTTTAATAAGCTCCTTGAATTTCAGCTCTTAAAAAGCTTGTTTGTTGGCTTATTTTTAAGCCCAAAGTTGCCTTTTGACTGTTTTTGGATTACTTAGGTGTAGGACTGCTTAATTCTCATCTTAGCTTATTCAACTTATTTTATAAGCTCTTTTTTTAGCTCTTAATAGCTTTTTAGGTTAGCATAGGTAATTATTAAGCTTATTTTGCCTTTTCCTAGCTTATTTGTCCCAAATGACCTTAATAAAATTTTAGTTTCAAGCTTTATTTTAGTTCTGTCATCATAAGCTGTTTTCAACAGCTTATTAGTCTTAGCTTTAAGCTTATCTAGGTTAGTTTAGACTCCCCTTAGCTAATCTTGTCCAAGGTTTAGCTATAATTGTCGCGCGCGCGCGCGAGTTCAAAAGACATTAGGCAGTTTTTTTGACTTTATTAAAGCCATTTAACAAACTGTCGACTTTAAAGCTTATTTTTCAGCTTATTGACAGCTTTTTAGAAAAAGTGCTAGTTGACAAAGTTGTTAAGCCCCACGAGCTTAACCAACTTTGGCTTTTTAGAGTTTCGAAAAAAAAGAGGGAAAAGACAAAGTCCGGTGAACAAGACCGAACCCGAGACCTCTCGATACAGTCCCTCTTTTGCAACACACTCTTACCACTGCGCCCTTGGGTCTTTTTCGTTAAAGACTCAAGGGCTTGAATACTTATACACTTTTTGGCTTATAAGCTTATAAGCTAAACCGCTTATTTCGATCTATTAATAAGTCACTTTTCTTATTTTTCTTATTTTCGTAGGATCTTTATAGTGTAAAGTATTTAAAAAAAATTCAGAATTTTTTCGAAGTCTTTAATTCATTATATTATGATTCATTTTATTTATAAAGTTTTAAAAATTCATAAAAAATACAAAATTATCCAAAAAAATATTTGCTTTTTTAGAAAATTTTCTTTTGTTATATAGTTTGTAGGAAAAATACAAAAAAATTTTCGTAGGGTCATTTTTACAACGTTTTTCCTTTTTAAAAGAACGGTCCGGGTGCGGGATTTGTCTTTGATCGTTTTTTGGGTCAAACGAACTCCGTTTTCGGTCTGTCTTTTTTATTCTTGCGTATTTGGTCCTCGAGTAGTTTAGAAGTAAAAATATATTCGTAGGGTTATTTTTTAAAGATTTTAGGTTTTTTCCCCTTTATGAGCGGGATTGTGCTCTCGTTTTCCTAGTGTTAATTTCGTAAGTTTTAGATTTTCTTAAACGTTTTTTATTGTTATTGTTTAATGACTTATCCACCCTCTCAAATTAATTCCTTCTCCTTCAAACTCAAATCATCGACTGTTTCTTCTTCCATACAGCCTCGTTGGGAAAAACGACCCGGAACACTCTATACTACTCTCCGTTATCATTGAACTTCGTATCTAGACTCTGCGTTCGAGTCTACCCTTTATACAGTATTTTATATTTGATTATATATTATATGTATTTTAAGGTGTAGTTTGGACGATCACTAGTGTTTTTACACTAATTCACAGCCATACCTCCTGCATGAGATCTTGAAAAGATAAAGCAAGCTTTAAGCAAACACCATCTTAGACACATTAGTGTTTTTTGAAAGCAGCCTATCTATAATCGGTTATCGGTTAATGGTATAAATGTCTACATTCCCGTACCGAACTCTAACGTGATTGGCCATTGTTGTTGTTGTTTAACTAAACAGTTCTTTTATGTTCAAGTTACACATTTTCAAACACAAGCCAAGTATAAATGTACGCGATAAGGTTTGAACCAAAAAATTAAAAAACAAAAATTTAACCCTATCTAGACATGTATTTGACAAGGTTTGAACCTTATACTTCTTGCAAAGATATCTAGATGTCTTAAGAGCAAGTAATTTCTAGTGAAAGCTTGAACTTTAGGACTACTTTATTGTTGTTGTCATCCGTATCTTTATTGCATTCGCTGCTCATATGAACATGGTCATCTACCAAATGGATGTGAAGACCGCGTTTTTGAATGGCATACTGCGTGAGGAGGTCTACGTTAGTCAACCGGATGGGTTTGTAGATCCAAAGAATCCCAACCATGTGTACAAGCTTAAGAAACCCATTTACGGTTTGAAACAAGCACCACGGGCTTGGTATGATTTACTCTCATCATTTCTACTCTTCCAGAAGTTCACCAAAGGAATCGTCGATCCAACATTATTTGTCAGAAGAGAAGGCAAGGACATATTACTGGTACAAATTTATGTCGATGATATTATTTTTGCCTTCACTAAACCTGATCTTTGTGAATCATTTTCTAAAATCATGTGTTCAATATTCAAGATGTTGATGATGGGCAAACTATCATTTTTCTTAGGATTACAGATTTCTTAGAGTCCTAGAGACATCTTTTTAAACCAATCCAAATATGCTCTTGAATCTCTTAAAAAGTATGGTATGGAAACCTGTGAACCAGCGGATACTCCAATGGTGGAGAAATCCAAACTGGATGAAGATCCACAAGGGAAAGTCGTTGATCCTACACGTTATCGTGGAAAGATTGGCACCCTTATGTATCTCACATCCAGTAGACCAAACCTTGTATCTACTGTGTGCATGTGTGCCCGGTATTAGGCAAAGCCTACCATAAAGCACTTACATGCGGTTAAACGAATCTTTTGATACCTAAGAGAAAACATTAATATGGGTCTGTGATATTCGATGGATTCTTGCATTGCTCTAACAGCTTTTGCAGATGCTGACCATGCGAGTTGCCAAGATACTAGAAAAAGTACGTCTGGATGTATGCAGCTGTTAGGTGATAGATTGGTGAGTTGGTCATCAAAAAAACAGAAGAGCACCGCCATATCCAGTACAGAAGCTGAGTACATTGCCTTGTCAGGATGTTGTGCTCAAATACTTTGGATGCGATCGCAATTGACTAACTATGGCCTTGTGTTCAACAAGATACCTTTGTACTGCGATAATAAAAGTGTTATTGCTTTATGTTGCAACAACGTCCAACACTCCCGATCAAAGCATATAGACATCAGGCATCACTTTATCAAGGAGCAAGTGGAAAACAAGGTGGTTGAGCTGTATTTTGTCAGAACAGAGTATCAGTTGGCAGACATTTTCACTAAGCCTTTAGCACGAGAACGACTTAACTTTCTCATCAACAAGCTTGGTATGAGAAGTATGTCACCTGAGACTTTGCAAAAACTGGCAGACGAAGAGGAAGAGTAATGGTGGTAAACTCTTCACATATCCTCTGTATCATATGTATATAAGAAAATCAGAAAAACCCAAAAAGATATAAAAATATAAAATCATAAAAAGAAAATACAAAATTAAAAAAATTCAGAAAATATAAAAATATGGTGTTCTTGACATGTCTTCTGAAAAATCGATTAACATTTACACCTTAAAATGCTCAGTTAATAATGATGAGAGCTGTACAATTGAAGCTCGAGCAGAATTCAAATAGTTTTTTCAAACAGTCAAATGGCTTGCTATTATATCAGATAGCAACCCTGTCTTTAATATAAAGGCAAGTCTTTCGTCAAAAAGAAAACATGACCCACACAACGGGAAATTTATTTTCTCAGAAATGATTAACATCATATCATTCAAAAGGCTTATGTTTACTTTGCAACACAACTTGTGCTTCCTATATCAAATAAGTGTACGTGTCAGTGCATTTATTTATGTAAAACGAGAGAAATCTTGTTTCATTGGTGTTGTTTTTAAGAAACATAATTAAACATATCAGTTTCTCATTTAAAAAGATTTTCAAAGAATTTTCTATCGCTCAAACAATGTCTACAACTCTTTAAATAGAAAACGGAACATTATTTAAGGGGGGGGGGGGAAATAGTCAAATTCTTTCAAAAATGATCTTTTAAAATGTCATCTCGGGATAAAATGAAACAAGTGTCTTTCAATAACGGATTATCAATTAAAGGGGAGTTAATGTATTTGTAACTCAATTGGTCTTAAAATGTTATTGAATTTAACCTTTAAGGGTCTAAATGGCAAAATATGGGACTTAGATTCCTAGTTATAAACTTAAAGGGTTAATAATGTCATTTCTATAACTTAGTAAGACTTAGTCATAAGTTTAAAAAGAAAATTGTCACACCCCACCAAGGCGGAACCGCAAGGTGTAACATATTAATAAACATCACACAAGATAATAGATATAAACACCATACATGTTAAATAAAAGTAAAGTTATCCGAGTTACAACAACTTCAAGAAACAAGTTGAAAGTACAAAAGACAACATAAATTGTTTTCCATCCGAACATGGATATTTCCCAGGAATTTTGTTTGAAGTCTTGCTTGCTTGTTGTTTGATTCTAGTTTTCGGATGTTATGGAATAAGTTTGGATTATGGTCCCCTATGTGGGCATTTGAAATAATTGTAAAAGATATTGGATTTTAGTTGCGATTTAGGACATCACTTGAGTTTGTTCAAGGTTGATGGTCTTCATGGCACTTGGAGTTTATGCAATGTAGTTTTCTCTATTTTGTATCTTGTGTTATGATTGATCATTATGTTGCATTCTCGAGTTTCCGCCATTGTCGGGGTGTGACTGGACGCGCCTGCGTTTATTTTAATTTTTCCTTCATGATCAAGTTAGCAATTGGCTTGAACGTCTTCCAACAGGATCCATCTCTACTTAGGAGGATCTTACTACTCGTTTCCTTGCTCAATTCTTTCCACCGGGAAGGACTTCTAATCTTCGAAATGACATCTTGATGTTCCAACAACATCAGGGTGAATCTCTCTCCAAAGCATGGACTCGTTTCAAGGACTTGCTCCAAAAAGTCCCTCACCACGACATCGATCTCTGGCCATAAGTACAAATATTTTACGACCATATCGATCAAGCATTAAAAAGGGCAGTTGACTACGCGGCTAGAGGACGACTTGGAGAAACAAGCGCAGAAAAGGCATAGAGCACTATCGAGGAACTGGCACGGTATGAAGAGGAATGGTGGAATGACCTCATCTTCCCAGAAGAAGGGACCCATAACTACGAAAACGCCAATATAAAACAAATACTTAGAATCATGGAAAGTCAGATTGACTCATTAATGAAGGATGCAATCTCACTAATCGGGAAAAATGAAAACTTATGTGGGATATCAAGCAATAATTTAGGACATTTTCCCCATAACCATCACACCAGGAAGTTTTTAAAGGTCTATTAATGAATTTTATACTTGACCAAGAAGAAAAAGTTCATCAACTTGAAGAATACATGAGCACTATTGGAAGAGACTTCATGCAACTATCTTTGAAAGTTGTCAAGAAATTAAAAGAGGGGATAATGATTAAAGAAAATAATTCTAAAAGGATTTAAAATATCACGAGGTATCCCGATACCGCAGACACTAAGGATCTGACACCCTCTAATAGTAATAAATTCTCAGAATTCCTCGCAAAAGGCACATCTTCCTACGCCCCTAATTTTATCTCTCTAAAACCACTCTATGTCAGGTACATCCGTACAATCCTCTATATCCCACCTCTTGTGAGGAAAAGTACATCTGGCTTTAATCCTGGCACAAGGAGTAAACGAAACATAGTTTTTGGTTTTTCAAGAATTGGGAAATGTAGCCAAGAGGTTATGGTCTGGTGAATGGTGAACATAGGAATGGTTTTGGTCTGATATCGGGAAAGGTTATCAAAGTTTGTGTTGTATCCGAGATAGTTTTTGAATGTAGTTTCTGTGTATGTCTTTAGACTATGGAGACTTTTGTCTTGTATCTTCGAGTGACCGAAGCTTCTTTGTTTGGGTCCATTTATGTGATCCTAACAATAAGTTTACCGTTTCACCAAAAAAAGGAGTAAATGAAACGTCAATTCTTGACAAGACCCGAAAAGTTCCTTAGTAAATCAGCCAGTACCTCATTAATGCCTACCCTTTGGAGATAATCGCCTAATAAATAGCAAGTTTCTTTCACACAATCTTTTCTAAATCAATAATAGCAACAAAATATTTGATCCCTGAGGATGCTAAAACCTCGTTGAAACATATCCGGTATTGGAAATTACTTTTACTAAAAGTTTAGGCAACTTTTGCAAAATCCCGACGGCGTCATGAAGTCTAAGCGACGTCGTCGCTTCGATCACATCAAAATATAACCCAAACACCACCACACTTATTTTTTACAAAATTTTTAAGAATATCAAATGAAAACAACTCTAACCTTGCCATTTTTCAGGAATTCGTCTCTAATTGGTAAGTACTCAACTCCTATTGTTTTCAATCTCTTTTTCATCTAAACCTATTCCTTATATTGGTTGATTTTGATTAGATGTCCAATTGCCAAACCCTAGAACAAGTTAATCGATTGGAGGGTTAATTTTGCACGAATCTAAATAATTAATCTTTGATTTAGTCTTTAGATTGTCCAATCTTAATACATTATCAAGAACAATTTGGATTTGGGTAGAAAACCACAATTTTGAATAAACCCAAGTGGATCCTGATCTTAAGGGTGTGTTTGGAAATTGGTTTATTGGAAGCTAGCTCGATTTTCCCTCGTAATCTGACTTTTCAAACAAAAGTCATAGCGACGGCGTCAGAAATAAATCCTGACACCATCTGGAGGGTCTGATCAAATATTGATTGAAAAACATTAGTCTAATTTCAATCCGGTTTCATTTTGACTTTGATGTAGACAATGAGAAAACATGTTAGGAGTGGAAAGAGCATAAGGGGGCAATCCTCTAGCTCCCGAGAACCTACAATGAAGGATAAGGTTCGAGAGTTTGGATTATTTGACAATGATACCCACCAAGGCCACTATGATACTATCTCAAGGCGTACCATTCAATCTGGGTGCGTTATCGACTAGCCTTTCCTTACTACTCATAGTCTTGCTAGGACTTTCTTCGATAGCATCAACACCAACACCTTTACCAGACCCTAATGGGTGAACGTCTTCTAAATCAATGAACCAGTGTACCGAGAGCTATTTTGGGAGTTCTTTACATCTATCAAGTTTGATTCTATTGCTTGTAGTTACGACCCCAAGCGTTTGGGTGTCTCATTTAGACTAGGAGGTGAATCAAGGACGTTATCTATGTTGGAATTGGGATGGAGGGTTGGACTATATTCCAAGGAATAGTCGAGATTGACTAGCACTGGGAGTGGGTTGCGTAGAGGTGAGACTGTAAAGGCTGATCACGTGTTAAGGGGATTTTGGCCGAGCATTAAAGATGGAGATTTTGTCGTGGGAGGCATGACCGTCAAGAAGGTTAGGGATCCGAGGGTTAGGCTAGCCAATCGTTGTATCATGACAACCATCTCGGGTAGGAAGGAGTCCACCTAAAGGATCATCAAGATAGACCTATGCTACCTCTATCGCATTTATGGCGAGGAGGTCGCTTGCAACATTCCCTATTGGTTGGCCCGCTATCTAAAAGGAGTTAGGGATAAGGATTTGATTTGTGGAGGTATGTTTGTAACTAGGATTGCTAGATCTTTTAGGATGTTGACTAATGCGATGGTGGATGCCATGAGTGTTGAGCCTCGAGCTTCAAGAAGAAATCTTTAATCGCCATGGGGGTTGTGATAGAGCTTGGTGGAGGGACATGATGTTGGCCCGCAACACGTCAGGTTAGGGAGGATGATGAGGTCGAGGAGGCGGCTGATGAGGGAGCTGGTGGTTCTGCCGATGTGTACCCGAACATGAGCCGAGGTGATTGGTAAGTTCGTCAAGGCCAGTGGATGGACCAACAAGATAGGCGTTGGGGGCAGCTAGATACCTGGATGGAGCAGTAGGAAGAACGCGCTAATTGGATGTATGACCACAATGTCCGCCATTTCCAGTACTTGTCCACTCGCGACAACTTGGACCCTCACCTCCAGATCGACCCATTCTCCGGGCGCGAGGCCGACTACCCTCCCTCTGGTTACACTGGATACATGCCCACCGGCTATGATTACCGATATGGCCTTGCTGCTGGTGGTTCTAATTGATTGTATCTTTTTGATTCCAGTACTTTTTATCATCCTCTTAGGTTTAAGAAAATTATGAGTTGTAATAGTGTAGGTTTTGGATCTTTGACTTCTATCCCGATTATGCATCGTTGTTTGTTGGTTTATTGATTTTCATGTGTTTTTATTCTTCATTATTTGTTTTTCATATGTTTGATTGAAATGTGATCATGCTTTGTATTGTTTTTAACCTCGTCTTAATTTAGAATAACTGTTATTTTGGTTATGAGTGTTGCCGTGTCGGCTGGGGACTTGGGGGGGGCTGGGCCAAGCGTACTCGGAGGTAGGGGCTAGGAGCTGAGTGATTCGGGGCGGGGTGGGATGTTAAAGTTACGAAATAAATATAGGGGAGATAAGATCCGGTTGATAAGAGATCAATCTCAGAGAACATGGAAATAAATGTAATTCTAGATGTTAAATCCAATTTGTGTCTTTGTGTCGTGTTTTTTTAGGGTCATATGTGCTTGTGCTAATAATTTTTCGTGGGTGGTATGTAGTATTTTGGCAACGAAATAACATAATAGAATTTGCGTGCAGAAGAGAATTTTGTTAAGAGTAACGAATGTGAAATTTTCACAGAGTTTGGAGACGGCTGTCAGTGATTTTTCTGACGGCTTGGGATGGAGTTTAGTCGCTTCGTCTCCATAAACTGGTCATAAAAATTGAATTTTTTTATTATTTTTGAAAATTAGATATGTATAATTTCTCATAAAATTTGTTAATTTTCCTGTAAAACTTTGCAGGAAAACCGCGATTTCTTTTTAGATCAGACCATGTTATGCCTAATCTTTACGCTTTATAGTGTCAAAAACCTTAATCTATCATTGTTATATTGTACTATCCAGGCTGAGTTGTACGCTAAAAACTTGCAGAAAACCACGATTTCTTTTAGCACATTTAGCCTATCTTTACCGCTTTCATAGTGTCAAAACCCTAATCTATCATTGTATATTACTATCCAGCTGATTTTACGCTAGGTGTATTGTTTCTTCTCTTTGATTTGCAGGTTATATTTGATGAGAAGAAGCTTTGGAGTTCTTTGGAGTTTCATATGGACGACTCTTGGATGACGATTTAACCAGCTTATCATTTGTTTCTTCTCCGTTATTGAGAAAAACTAGGGGAGTACTAGTTTCTTTTACCTTTTTCTTTCCATATATTTGTTTATTCGAGTATTTTTAAGAACATTAAGGATAATGTTCAAAATAAGTGCATGGGGAAATAAGCCTTAGAAACTATTTCGTTAATTGCATTTGCTTTGTCCTTAAAATGATGTGTAATATACAAAAACATAGCATAGAAGGTAATTTTGACCCGAATTTAAAAAATTTATGGCACATACCGATGAAACTGAGTAGTATTAGCGTCTCATGGATAGGAAATATATGACTAGCACAAAAACCTTACCACTTTAAAAATTCCACCCCAAAATGTGAGGTTCGCCCCTAGATCTTTAGGAATTCAAGCACCTATCTTTGGTGCTTAAGATAGTTTCACCTTTAGCTTGCTCTAGTTAAGGAATGAGCAATCATATGTGTTGCATTTATGGATTTGATCGTGCATCTGTCGTTTTGTCGCTTTTTCTGAAGCATTGGTATCGGCTAAAACTATATGAGAGTGTACCGGTAGTGTATTAAATTCTAGAACTTGTTTTAGTGATTCATCCCGATATCGCTAGTGAGATCGCATTCGTGTTAGTAGGATTTTCTAAATGATAAGAGGCACTAGGATAAACCCTGTTTTTTGCATGTATTTTGTATAGTTATGATTGTCTCCCCGATCATATAACTACCCCCACATCCTTGCTATGCACTCATTTTTAGTGCAAGATACCCCTAGTACACCCCTCCGAGCCTATCCTTTTCGCAGTTCTTGTAATTTTCTGGTGGATTCCGGATTATTAATGAAGAGAATTGTTTACACCCTTAACCAATTGTTACACCCAAATCGCCTTAGCCTTCCGTGTATGTACTCGCCTTTAGTACATTATTATCATAAACCCTAGTTAATTTTTACTTGAGTACACGGTTGGTAAGTCGAGTCTTGTGATTAGCGTATACGGTTTTGGGATGATTGGGATTCATGGTAGTTTTTATTTTATGGAGAGATGGGGAAGAAAGTCAGTTTATTACCCCCATATGTGCTTAATACGCTCCATGTTATTTTGATCCTCGCAATTCGGTTCATTAGTTAGTTTGTGATTATGAGTTCTAAAACTCAAGTGTAGGGGTGCAATTACAAAACCCAAGTCATTTATATTATGTTTCAGCAAATGATAGGGACTTGTGATGGTTCCCAAGGATCCAATATGACCACTTCACTTAGGTCTACGTTGCCACGATATTGTTCTATGGAAGCGGGCGGGCTGTTAGAAGTTTGGCTCGCTTTTTTTTGTGTCGCAAAAGTGTACAAAAAAATGTATATAAAACAGAGAAAAAAAATGTATGTGCTGCCATTTTGCTCATGTTTATAAGTGTTAATAAAGAAGAAGAGAAGAGCTTATTGTAAAGTTTGTATATCTTAGTCCTAGTGATGAGGTGTCATTTTATACACTTTTTCGGGGTCGTTTAACCTCCTAAATCGTGTGTTTATGCCCAAAATAGGTACTTAATCATTCCTTTTCTGGTATTTTGCATTTGGAAGGCATTTGGAAGAATTACACGTGACTTGGGCTCATTTAGAGAAGAAACGGACATGACTACAGACCTGCACCAACATCTCTCAAGATTATGTTCACAGCGGCTGGAGACGACGTCACAGATACAACGTAACACCGTCACAACGAAGATCAAGACGACCTCACAAGATTCCATGACGGCGTCAGAGCACACGACCCAGCCCATTATCTAGAATATTCTCTTTCATGATGGCGTCACGATTAAAATGCGACGCTGTCACAGCGATTTTCCTATATATACAAACCCGAATTTAGGGTTTTGAGTATGTAACTTCAGAATAAAAAGAGGGTACGAACCCTAGTTCGTTTAGCAGCTGTTAGGGATGAATTTAGGGCCTAAAAATCCTATTGTACTTCCTCCAACTCATGTTTTAATCAAGTAAGGTTTATTTAATCATTCAATATGTTTATGTGTTGCTCTAACGGAATACTAAGTAGACGGCGGGTTCGTGTAATTCGTTCATGACTTAGGAAATAAATACACAGATCATCACAAGTGTGACAAAGCAACAACACTAGGAGAAGCAATCTAGGGAGTAATACATGACTAAATAAACACAATCTTTTATCATATTGTTATCACCAATAGTTTAGAATATTATTTAGTTTAATAGCTAAAACCAAACCACCTCTCTAATTATATGATTTACTTGCTTTCCATAAAATATAAAAATACAAAAAGAATCTTCTCTCAACCCTTAGAATTCTGTTAGACCGTGATCAATCCTTTCCAACCTATTCCTCGAGTGAACGATAGCAACCCCCAAGTTTTGCCTATACTACTACTACAACGATTAGGTGCTTTGCCTAAGGAGTTGTAAAACTTCGCGTAGAAGTCTAATGACGACCGCATCAAGTTTTTGGCGCCGCCGCCTGGGGAATAGTTAGGTTTTGATCATAGTTTAGCTTAGTTCTACTCGGTTGAATCCTTTCAAGTGAGATTTAATTTCCGCATATTAGCATTCTTGTAGTCTATTTGTTCGTAACTTCCATTGACTATTCCATTCTTCATCATGGAGAACGCGAATCCACCACCCACCAACAACCGTCCTGTCCTGCCAGCTGCGCTACACGCACGAATTAACCAAGAGCTCTATGAGCTACATGTAATTTCGGCCTTTGTTGACTCTCGCCTAGAGAGTATTGAACAATTTTTTAGCAACTTTGTTGATCCCAATCCTAGATCGACTCTTTACCTTGTAAAGAGTATGTTACCTTGGATAAATCCAAAATAACAATAGTAGAAACTTTGTATGTATATCAAAGAGTATTCGGAATCTACTCTTTAATATCTAGAAGATATATCAATGAAACAGTGAATATGAATGAACAAATGATGTAACAAAATGCTTCAATATTATTAATGATAATAATACGAGTACTCTATCTTAGTACTAGGGTTACAACCTTGAAGCTTACAAGACTCTTAATCTCTGGATCTGTGTATGTGTGTTTGTGAAGATAGATGTGATAGATGTGTTCTTGAGATATACAACTAATGCCCTAAAGCCTCCTTTTATAGACTAAGGAGTCCTAGTCGGCTTACTATATATTCCTAAGATATCTCAATCTTTTCTAAACATAAACGTAATCTTCTAAATAAATACATGTATATCTTGTACATAAATATCTCAACACTTATCTTCACACGTATTCTTGTTCTCCAAACAATCTTTATCTCTTTAATTCGTCTTTATCCTCTTGACAGTAGAAAGTCTTCAAACAGTCGTAATCTTTCCACCAGCAGCACTAATAAACATAAGCAGTAGTAATATTAGTACTAGCAGTACTAATATACACTAACAGTAGTAACCTATACTAGCAGTCTTAACTTTTACTACTAACAGCACTAACTACTTAGCTTATATTTTAGTCTTCAACACTGAGCAGTCTTAACTTCAACTAACAGCAGTAACTTTATGCTATCAGTACTAATTATACTAACAGTAGTAACTAGCAGTGGTAACATTATACTACCAGTACTAACCACTTAGCATAATTTCCATTATGTACCTGAGCAGCAGTAACTTCTAAGAATCCATGAAGTCTTTTATGACCCAACACCTGTTTTTACCAAACCTACCTTTAGAAGTTCTTTAGGAACCTCTATTTCAACTGGTGTTTGAGTGACATCAAGTTGTTCAGTCTTATGATTTAAAACCAGTAACCAGAAAGCTTGTTCTATAGACAATTGCATTTGTGAAACAAAACGTTTTCCAAAATCTTTAGCCAATTTATTCAACTCGTTATAATTAATTGGAGAAATATTAATTTTCTTTTCTTTTGAATTAGATCATTTTGTTTTGCAAGCATTTTTGATCGACTCTCTTCCTCTAAAATTAAAGTCTCTTCTTTATCAACCACAAAAATCACATCATGTTTCTTAGATATCACAATACCATCATATAACGTTGGCTTAATCCGCTGAGCTTTCTTAAGATAAAATGGATTTTTATAACCAAGAGCTTGTTTGTGAGTATCATCATAAAAAACTTGTGGTTTCGTTAGCATGTGCACTGTTTGCGCATATTGACCCACTTTATAAACAATATTATCTAGTTCCTTTATTTTCTTTTCTAAATTAATTTCCTTATCCATGTTTTTAACTTCTTTTTCTTTTGATTCCTTTTTAAAAACAGTAAATGTTTGCAATAACGATTCCTTTTCCTTGACTTGTTTAGAAAGAGTCTGTTTAAGTGAGTTAATTTCTTGCCTAAGTGCATTCCTATTCTGAATCATGTCATCTATTTGTGAATTAATCATTCTTTCATGACTGCTCAAATTAACATTAAGTCTTTGTTCAAAAGTTTTGACTCGTTCCTTATATCTTTTAAGCTCAGCGTTAAGGATTCATTAACATTTTTGGTTTCTTGATTAACCTTATCCCAATGAGTTACTTGATTAGACACTTGTTTAAACATCTATTCAACATAGATATCATCATAGAATCTTGCTGTGTAGAAGTGTTAGTATCTTGAACAATTGCATTTTGCGTTTGTTGCAGATACTGGTTATAAGAAATGATATTGCTATCACTAGTTATTTCATTATCTGGAACATAATCAATAATGGATTGTTCAAAATTCTGCGTCTCTTGCATACTTTGATTAATCATATCATCATTTTGATAAGTCATGTTGTAGTACCTCAGAGAGGACGTCTGAATCATAACTAGAAAGATTAGCCATAAGAACCGCTTTTGCTGAAGAGATATCATCACAGTCGGAATTATAAGCATCTAAATCATCAGTCTAGAAGGCATCATTCTATGAAATTATTGTCTAAATAGCTTGACCATCTGGAAATCTTGGATCTGCTAGAAATGCCAACTGTTCCTCATCCAAAACTTGACCAGATTCTTGTGCTTAAACCAAGAACATCTTTTCCTTTAACCATGCAGAATTCGTTGTCCTTTTTAGTTTAGTGCACTGCCTTGCCATATACCCTTCACCCTGACAGTTGTAACACTTAACAACCCTTGATTGACCAGCTGCATTGTTCCCTCCTGAACTTGTAGCATTTCCCTTAGTTCTCGTACCAGCAAAACTCTAACCCTGTGTCCCTTAAACTTGTTGAACAGTAACCCTGCTATCTTGAATGGTAGCTTGGTTTCTTGGATTAGAAGATGTTTTGAGTTGGTTGTTGGTTGAAGGAAAATGTGATGCAACTACAGTTGACATAAATGCCATTGCTTTGTTGAGACAAGCAATTGGATCATCTCCTAGTAGAAAAACTAGAACAACAAGACCTGAGTCTAATTGGGGAAACTCAGTTTGTTGATAGAATGGCTCCTAAGAGGACATTAACATCTGCAGCACCAGCCATGTCTCAGGCCGCCATCAGGAAACTAGTTGCTGATAGTGTTGCCGCAGCTCTGGAAGCACAAGCTGCTACCATGGCAAATACTGATAATACCAATTGGAACATCGGACAAGGTGAAACTCCTGTAGCAAGAAAATGTAGCTACAAAGAGTTTATGAACTGCCAACCTTTCAATTTTAAAGGTACGGAAGGCGTTGTTGGTCTCATCCGCTAGTTTGAATGATGGTTCTAGTAATTATTCATGTCACAAGAAAGATTGAGGTTTAAAGATCAAGAGAAAAACTAGAAAGAAAATTAATGAAGGATGATTAAACATACAAGAGATATGAGTTTCGTGTTTACAGAGATCATCACATACCCTAAACCTTGACATGTGAAGGGTATTTATAACCCTCAAAGAGGTCGGCCATATGGGCCTTTAGATGGGCTTTTCGGGCTTTTTCTTTGTCGGCCCGATTACATTAAACAATATTAATTAATGAGCTAGTGAATGCTAAACAACTACGAGTGACTGAGACTTCTTTGTTTCTAACAATCTCCCCCTAAGGGAGGTCACTCTTGATTTGCAAAATTGAGTCGTAGCATTCAGTGTAGATTTCTTTAGCTCGTAGTCCTTGTAATCTTCCCTTGATATTATGTGCTTGTTGTAGTAATCTTCACTTTGACTTTAATCTTCAGAGCTTGTTTCATCATGACTTGATATCTTGATTTTGATCTTTGATTCCATGAACTTCATGTGGTCTTTACTTTAATTTTTCTTTTGCTAAACTTTCGACCGATATGCTCAAACTTGTTGTAATCTTGAAAACTTTTATGTTCTTTCTTCTTCAATTCTTCATATCTTTAACATTTTAAAGAAGACTTTGATTTTCAGAGATACGGAAGCTTTAAGTATTTAGCTTTCTTGATATCTTTGAGTCTTTGAGTATGAGCATGTGGTTTACATCGATTCCTTAAGTCGTTTGTCTTTATTCCAAAAATTGATCACGAACAAAAACATTTATATGAAAATCCACTTAATGTGTTCATAGAAAAACATTTTTTAAACACATTGAGGGTTTTAGATTTTGAAGGGACCGAGTATATATGAAGATACTCAATCTTGTCGGTTGCAATAACCTCCAATTCCGTGAGGATCGATGATTACAGTCCGAGTACTGCACCTGTGATCAGGTAGATTCATTATAAGAACCTCCTTGACAGGTTTTCCAGCTCAAAGCCTTTAATTCCTCCAATACCAAAGTATCAGATTCCCGTATGCTTGTTGTTCTTTAGACCAGATGTTCGTAGACTAACACACTAATAGCATTGCTACTACTAGAATGGTAAAGAGTGAGTCAGAACAGTTACTATCTGTTGACTATACCGTATAATTCATGTTCAGCATAACCTATGTCCAGATGCTTCATTAGGCTTACTTGCAAACATAGGGTCGACCTCTTAATACAATTAAGTACCGTAGAAGGCTATGGCACAAAAAATATTTGAAAATAGTCGAAGTGTGATGAAATCGTTTGAACACAACCAAAGTTTTGCAGAAGACTACCTAACTCAGGTCAAAACTTAGCATTAACCCTTGTCAAGTCGCCTTAAAATCATTTGATGAAAAATACTTTGATGGTTCTTAAAAAAACAATAAGAACTGAGAAGCTTAACCTGTTGAAAATTGTTTAATAGATCAACACTCAACAGCACTATCAAATTTTAAAAAATATCCCGAGGGATATGAGATGATACATTCCGATGCAATTTTTGCTATCCAATCACATGTATGAACCCAAAATCATGAAGCAAAAGATTCTTTATAGATTATCAAGATACCTGTGTATAACACAAAAGTTTTGGTACCTTGACATTTTAGAATATATTAATCTTTTTGCTCCCCTTCACATGTGCATCGATATTCAAAAGTTGTTTTGCACATGCAAGGTTCAAGATATCTCATATAAACAATCAAATCATTAGTTATCAGTATATTTTAAGTCGCATCTTCTCCCCTGATCAAAAGTATGCAACTTTTGTATGGTTTTGATCAACAATGGACTTAAAATAAATTTAAGCTCCCCCTCAATCAATAAGGATATAGATATACTACTTTAACACACAGATATTCAATAAATATTGAAACATGACCTGAAATATACGTAGACTAGAGTGATAAATCTACCTATCTAAAGAAACAACCTATGGTTCGTTCCAATCGTTCAACAACAGAATCAGCAACAGCTTTTCTCACATTTATATTAGATACATCTCATGTGAGAAGAATGAATGATTCTAAAAATCCTTTGTGTGCATTTCTTGTAAGACTGTTAGTAGCACTGATTCTCCCCCTCAAACATTGACCCATTTTCTATTTAAAGAGTTGTAGTCATTGTTTGAGTTGTAGTAACATTTTTTTAAACTGTACATATATACAAATTATACAAAACTGAGATACCCTCGTTACTTATTGGCGGACTCTTGTAGTTCCCTAAGAGTTTCTGGAGACAGTTGTTTCATGCCAAGCAGTGGGAGTATCAATTTGAAGCGTTCCCTTCGTAATGCTTTGGTGAATATGTCTGCCAGTTGATATTTTGTTTCTATAAAGTACACTTCTACAACCCTATTTTACACTTTCTCTTTGATGAACTGATGTCGGATATCAATGTGCTTAGATCTTGAATGTTGCACATTGTTACAGCATAACGCAATAGCACTTTGGTTATCACAATATAGAGGAATCTTGTTAAATGTAAAGCCATAGTCAGAAAGCTATGAACGCATCCAAAGGATTTGGGCATAACATCCCGACAAAGCTATATATTCTGCCTCTATAGTTGAGATAGCCATGCTCTTCTGTTTCTTTGAAGACCAACTGATAAGCTTATCTCTAAGAAATTAAGCGGAACCAGATGTACTTCGTCTGGTATCTTGACAACCTGCATAATCTGCATCTGCAAAAGCTCTTAGTGTAAAACCACAGTCCTTCGGATACCATAGACCCATGTGAATGGTTCCTTTAAGGTGTCGAAAGATCTATTTAATAGCATGTAAGTGTTTTTCGGTAGGCTTTGCCTGATACCGGGTACACATACACACAACAAAAACAATATCAGGTCTACTAGCAGATAGATACATCAGGGAGTTGACCATTCTATGAAAACGTGTAGGATCAACTAATTTCCCTTGTCTATCTTTATCCAGTTTCATTTTCTCCACCATGGGAGTATCAACTGATGCGCTAGAGTCAAGTCCATATTTCTTTAAAATCTCAAGAGCATATTTACTTTGATTAATGAAGATGCCTCTGGGATTTTGAGAAACTTATAGTCCTAAAATAATGGCATTTGTCCCATCATCGACATCTTAAAAGTGGAACTCATTTCATTAGCAAAAGTTTCACAAGACTTAGGATTAGTGGAGGCAAAAATAATATCATCTACACAGATTTGAACAAGTAAGATGTGTTTGCTTGTTTTCCTTGTGAAGAGCGTAGGATCGACAACTCCTTTGGAGAATCTGATAGACATGAGGAACCTGGATAACTTATCGTACCAAGAACGTGGAGCATGTTTCAACCCATAAAGAGCTTTCTTCAGTTTGTACACATGAGTTGGTTGATCCAGGTCTAAAAATCCTTTAGGTTGACTAACATAGACAACTTCATTCAGCTCGCCATTTAGAAAGGTTGTTTTCACATCCATCTAAAAAATTGTCATATTCTGGCTAGCTGCATTAGCAATAATAAGTCTGGATGCTTTAAGTCATATCATCGGTGCAACGGATTCCTCAAAATTAATTCGTGCTTCCTGATGATAACCTTTTGCCACTAACCGAGCTTTGTTCTTTAATACCTCTCCGTATTCATCTAGCTCGATCTTGTAGACCCACCTGATTCCTATGACTAATGAATGAGATAGAGCAGGCACAAGTTCCCATACTATAAGGCGTTCGAACTCCTGAATTTCTTCTTGCATAGCATCAATCTAGCAAGGATACTATACCGCTTCTTTGAAGTTGTTTGGTTCAACATTCTCTAGAAACTCATTGAAGAAACACCACATAACATCAGTTTTGAGTTGGCGTCTTGTAGATACCGGTCGATTTAGATCTCCAATCACATTCTCTAACAGATGGTCCTTAGTCCACTTTTGCTCATGTACTATAGGTGGGTTGTTCTGTTGAGTAGGATTTACATTGACAGTGCCGAAAGATGATGCTTCTGAATCAAATTCATTAGTGACAGAATTTCAAACGATTCACAGCCAGAATGTAGTACTGTATTCTCAGGTCCGTTAACACCAGTGTATAGAGGAGATGTTTGTGAGGGTGAAGTGATGGTAGTTGTTGCGGGAGCATCTTCTGTGACCATTGTCGTAAAAGGCGAATCAGGTGCAATCTCAGGTGCACGAGGAGGAGCAACATTAACCAAATGTGGATAAACATCCGGTGGAAATTCTTCATCTTTATCAAACAAAGGTTGGAATAGTTCAGATAATTAATTCTCTGTAGGAGGAACATTGGGTGTTGTTGGAGTAGTTACAAGCCCAGAACCAATTCGTCCTGACTGTAAAGGTTAAATTTGGTGTCCTGCACGTTAGTGTCAGGAGCCAATGAGTTAGGTCCGAGTCTGTATGGGTAGTACAGAAGTCATTCTTCAGTGAGTTCATCAAACGTGACTTGAACAGTCTCTTGGATTTACAGGTAGTAGTCTTGTTGGTAATTCGGGTACGTTTTTTGGTATGTGATAGCCAACGAAAATACCTCCTACTTTAGTTTCGTTTCAAGTATCAAGTCATTTGTAGTATAAAAATTGTAATCTACAATATTTCCAAATACCCACAACACCAAAACAAAAAAATCAATAATTTAAACACCCACACAAAAAAACCAACAAATCAACCTCCCCTCCCCCTTCCCACAAAACCAACATACAAACACCCCTCCAACCCACTAAACAAAAACTTCACTCCCTCAAATCATAAAACTACAAACCTACTCAAAAACTAAAACTATCAATCCCCCCTCTCCTCTTTACCCTTACCCTAAAATTCCTAATCCCTTCTATTACCCCACCAACCAAACAAAAACCCAAACCAAACAAACCACCTCCAACCCACCCCACAACCCAAAATTACCCTCTATATAATCACCTCTCAATTTAATCCACAAAACAAATAATATTTTAATTTTTACATAAACCATACCCTACAATAATCTTCCACCCATATACACCATACCACTATCCCAAATAATACTACACAAAACCCACACACCCAACAACCCAATCTCCATCACTAACACACACTATATAGAGATCTAACCCACCCCTATACTAGATCCCATTTCACTAGATCCTCACGCAACTCTCTCACACACACATAACTATTATACTCATTCTTCAAAATAATTTTAAATCCCCTCAACTACAAACACCTAGATCACCCAAACCCAACACACCCCCCCCTATCCCCCCAGAGAAGAGCTCTCCAAAATCCCCCAACAACAAATTCCATCACAACCCAACCTAAAACCACACCCACACCCCAAAACCCCCTTTCAACTCACACACTCTCTCTCTCAAATTTACCGATCATCTCTCAACACAAAAACTACTCCTACACACCCCTCCCCTTAATTAATATATTAAAAACTACTCATTAATAAATTAATTTTTCTCTGTCTCACACACAAAATATTATTAATTAATAAATTTTTATAATCTTTTTAATTATAACTTATTCATCACAATTCATCTTTTATCATATAGAATTTAAACGATATATATTTTATATCCTTTCACAAGAAATACTCTATACACTTCAATATATTAGAGAGAGATATAGACTGCGAAGTCCATCCTCCGCTCTTCCCAAATTAACACACCCACTTCCCTTATTTACAAATTCCTTATAATTAGTTTATAAGCACACACTCTCCACACACTACTCAACATCACGCCCTTTATTCACTTTATCAATCTATACTATTAAACCTCTCCTAATAATTCATTTACCACCTCTATTTATTATCCCTCCACCCCCGTCCCTCCATCCTTACTCTAGATAAATAAACCGATAACCACATAACCCTCCAACCCAATCCTACACGCACTCCACACCCCCCCTCACCAAAAATATCTCACTTACACTCCTAGTTATCTCGCCTACGCACAAAATTATTTCTCAACTACTACTCACGCACACACTCTCAACACCACACCCCCCCTCTGTGTGTGTGTTTTTTCACAACATCCCTATATTATTATTTCTTTTTCTACTCTCTGATTTTTTGCCCACGCATTACTTCCTAGCTATTCATTATAATTATTATAACTACCCAACCCCCCACATACAGCACATTTTATCGTCATCATAATATATTCCTTTGCTTTGTGTTTATGATTAGCGACTCACCACACTCGTAACTAGGGATGCGTTTAGGATTTGTTGCTATTGTTTATACGCAAAGAACCAGATAAGATAGGAGTTATATTGTGTATAATTTGCATGTGTGTTTATAATCAGAATCTCTAAGATGGCGTAGATTAATTATAGATAATAATAGATAATAGATATCTAAGTCAACCGCCCCCCGCACACCCCCTCCCTCCCCCCCCTCTTGGCCACCCCCCCCCGCTTGGCTAGGGTTTAACAACCCATATAGGGCAATTGGCTGTTTGGTTTAGCCATTTGGGTGTGTTTAGATCTGCGTTTAAAGGGGTGTTTGGTTCACTGTTTAGCAGCAGTTAGGGTACGTTTGGGTTGGTAGTTAAGGAGCGTTTGGATCGGTGTATAAACAGTCCAAAAGGGGTGTTTGGATCCGGGTTTAAAGTGCGGGCACGCATAGGTTTGGTGGGTTGATGTGTATAATCGGGTTATAAATATTGCGAGACTTAGAAAATTTAGAATCGGATTCAAGTGGTGGTTAAATTGGTTAAATAATATATTAGTTATATATTATTTTCGTTTTTGTGTTTTATAACTCTTAAGGATGTGTGTGGTTTTGCTTATTTTTATTATTTGTTTGATTTCGCTTAGGTATAGATATTAAAACATATGGATAAATTGCAACATTGATTGAATAAAGGGAAAAACATTAAGTTTTGTAAAAATAGAAAACGTCGTGTAAACTACTAGATCATGCCGAAATTTATAAAAATTTATATACTTATTATTTTTTTATTAAAATTTCTATTATTTTGGAAAAAACGATAAAAGGACAAAGTTATATAGTTTTAAGATTATTTATTTGTAATAATACAATGAATCGGTAAATAAACGAAAACTATACTTTTATAAACAAGATAACTAGTTTAGTTAAAACACATAACGAAATTATATAAATATAAAATTTTATTTATATATTCCTACTTTTAACTTTTGTTAAAGGCTTTAAAAGTCATAACTTTTTGTAAAGACTTTAGAAACATCTTTTACTTATTTTGTAACTTTAAAACATGTATTTACTTTTACGCAAGAACTTTTTATTTATTTAATTAGTAATTTTTGAAAATGTGTCGAATTATATTGTTACCATTATTTTCTCGCGTTTCCTTATGTAATACTTGTAAAGTATTATATAGTTGTAAAGTATTATATATGTGACTTATTCTTTTGGTTGTTTATCTGCATTATATAATTCACCATATGAATTATATAACTGTTCCTTTTTTCATATGTAATATATACGGAATATATTACATACCTTGCTTTTGCTTTTGATTTATTTTATTTAACCAACCACCAAACTCATCCAACTTGTAATCCAAATCCCTTACCAACGTGTCGCGTTGATGTCATCTATCGGTAAACCCAAATTCATTATCCTAAGTAGTAGGATATAGCCGTTAAATTAAGCTGCATCTTCTTGGTCGAGCTGTTCCATTCTCCGTTTGTGCTGTGATTATTATTTGCATTTCTGCTAGTTTCTCTGCAACATCAAGGTGAGTTCATAGCCCCACCTTTTCATTTTTAATGGTTTTCTTAAACTATTTTTGGGGTGAGAATACATGCTTGTTTTATCGAATAACTTATCGGTTACTACTACATAAGCGTTACATGAATGTTTTTACTAAAGATTTTGCTTGCCTACCACATGATTTCCAATACATGTTTGATACATGCTTGTTTTATAAACTGGACACAAGAAACTTTATGGTATACTGGACCCGAATATGAGATCAATTGCATGAGTAGTTATTGCCAAAAGACCCCAACATCATGAACTATTAATTGCCTATAATGGGTGAGCGCTAGTACAAATAAATAGATCTATTGGGTTTGACAGCCCTGTCCGGGGATATGAATCGAATCTTTTCGAGCACCCAGTCAACGGACAATTTGTATTTAAAATTTAGTTATAAGGCAATAATACCTACTTATGGGGCAACATGAATTACATACAAGATATGTGTTAACGTCAAGGTTTCGGTGTCATGAGCTCAATGCAATCAAGGTGAATTGATACATTGTATTCGTTGCAATGTATTCTGTTGAATTATACTTAGAAATACTATCGCTGGCTGATCTTAAACCTTGTGGTCCACTATTGAACATTACTTGAATTATTGAAACATTACTTGGATTTCGATAACAATTCTTCTAAATGTGGTAAAGCTACTATTCTTACAGAAATATTTCTTGAACTATTTCAATACTGCTTTTACTTAAACCTATGAATTCACCAACATTATTGTTGACGTTTTTGCATGTATTTTCTCAGGTTATTATCTTGTTAGTTGAGCATTGGGAGCATTCGAGACGCGTGGATATCAACAAAACTCAAGGACTCGGGTTTTCTTCACATTCGATAACTATTTTTCCTTAAAGATACAAAGTGAGTTACGATTGAAATCTTGTAATCTTGTTAAAACATAAATTATTGGGACCTGAATTTACTCTAAAAATTTTAATCGAATGTGACATTTTATCAAACGTCTCTTTTGAGGTCGTTTTCTGTAACTTGTACTTTATACTATGAAGTAGCACCCCAAAGTGGTATTCCGCTGCGTTGTGATTTTATGGGGGTGTTACAACCTCACTTCAACCCTTCTCAATCATCTTACAACAATCCTCAACTTCAACATCCATCAGCTCTTAACAATAAAAAAACCCTTTAGTCCTTCTTTAACAATATTATATTCAACAATTATTGAAGGTTTGGTAGCTAGGGGTATAGCATCAATTGCTATTTCCTCATCATCTTGAACTACCTCCATATGCATTTTCATCTCAGCTTTATCATCTTCTTCAGCTTCTTCATGCTCATCTGTCTCTTTATCATCCTCCATTCTTTGTCTTTTGGAAGATTCTTGTTTCTGCTCATTCCCTTTTATTTTCTTACCAAGTGATTTCTTTCTGCTGCCTTTAGCTTTCTGTTTACTACTTTCTTCTTTCTTTGACTTATTAGTTTCCAGTTCATCCTCTATTCTTTTAGAACTTTCTTCTATTCCTTCTTTGCTTTTCACCACCTTTGAATCCATAGGAATAAAAGTATTTACCCTTTTTATTTCATTATCAAATAACTTTTGGATCTCATCATAGCTCTTGCTCTTCAACTGATTATATTTTTATCCATCCATGTTTTTGAGATAGATACACATTAGATTTCTCTTTTGAGCTTTAGTTGGTGGCTTTCTTCTTTTCTCTTTCAGCTTAAGCATTGGCAAATGGTTTCTTTCTTTTGTCATGAGCTCTTACAAACAGTTGATCTTTTTCCTCAATGGTTATCTCTCCCTTTACTTTTGCTTGTAGCCTCTGAGCTAATTCAAATATCTGCCTCCATCAAAGCTTGTGTATATCCCATGTTTCAATCAAAGCTATGTGTGCTTCCTCTTCCTTTTTTCCTTGCAAGCCTTTCGTCTTTCAATAAGTTTCAGCTTAGTAGTGCGCTTCCAAGATTTCTAGCCATTTCTTCATCAAAAGCAATTTGATCCTTTTTCTTTAATGGCACTTCAGGTTCATCCATCTTAGCTTTCCCTTTATCCTTGATGCTTAGAGAAGATACTGATGTTGGTGTTCTTGTTGTTCTTTCATCAGCATCTCTAAATGTAATTCCTTTAGCTTTAGGAATTGTTAAAGTGATATTGTGGCTACTCTTAACTGCTCTGTAATCACAACCTTAGATTTTGCACTCTTCAATTTAGCCAATTTTTAAGCTAAGGTAATCTTTACTTTAGTTATAACAGGTGGTGACACAACAGTAGTAGAGGGAGCAGCAGTACTAACTTCTTTAGGAATCACATCTTGGTCTTTTTCAATCATATCATTTTTAGCAAAAACTTCATTACCAAAAAGAACATTTGTATCAAATATTTCTGCATCATCTGACCTCCCCTGAGTTTCATCAACTAAAAAAACTTCAGCATCCTTGTCAATGTCTTCAATACTCCACCCCTGATTGGATGCATCCTCTTGAGCACCCAAACTTTCATCATTTGATAAGTCTACTCTTCTTGTGACGCCAACCTTGTACAGTCTTTAAAATTTATGAGTTCTTAATCCTGCTTTCTTCTCTAACTTTTTAATTCTCAGCTTCAAATTTATGATTTCCTGAGCTTGAGTAGTCTTAGTATGTTCCAGGTCAAGGACTCTCTCAGACAATTTGGTATACATATCCATCAATTCAGTGAGTTTTAATCTATCCTCACCACTGAGCAATGGATCATTGGAATGTGTAGGCACAGATTCCTCATTTGGTACATCAGCAGTAGAATCACTAGGGTAAGGAACTGCAGTAGTCATTTTTTGCTTTCTCCTAGACTGTTTCTTCTGGGGTTTAGATGTAGATGGTTGAAAGTAGTAGAAAACCTGAACCTTGATATAGCTTGAATCAAACATGTTTTCAAACAGAAGTTTACTCTCCTAGAAAAGTCTTTTCCTCACTCTTTTATGTTGGCAAATATTTTCTTTGTGTGTGAGGGGTTAACATACATCTTCTTGTGATGTGGCATATCACCAAGCTGTTGATTAATAAACGACTTTACAAATCGTGGATACTAACAGAAATTTTAACCCTCCCTCTAACAGCTTAACCATAGCATCAAAAATGTACTTTGACAAATTAAATTTGGTTTGTTGCCAGCATAATGATTTGCAAGGCCATAGTAGTACTAAATCTTCCATGCATAATTTTTTGGCACTAAAGGCATATTGAGTAATGGTATGGATTAAGAACTTCCATTGTGGAGAAAAGAATGCTTTATAAAATGTAAGCTTTTGAGAAGGTTTTTCATACCTCATCTTTTCCAGTTCTTCAAAGATAGTAGCAGTTGGCAAACAATCAATACCACCTGCATCTTCTAAGTGAAGATCACTTCTAATGCTTGTCTCCGTGATGATCACCTTCTTCTTATCAACTAGGGCTTGTAACTGACTTTCACCATTAATCGTTTTTGCCTTTGCTGTTGCCCAGAACTGCTCAATGCAAGATGTGTAGATAGTAGGATTGAAAGTTAAAGCATAATGAATTTGGTTAGCATTCATAAAATCAATAATTTCATGAAATCCATCACTTTCAGCAGGTTTTTCCAAGAATGCGACCATGTTGTAAGTGTCAAAGAAAGTTAGGGTTGTCATGTGTTGTGTTTTGGATGATAAAGATGAAAATTGAATTAGGGTTTTACGTTTAGAGAGCGTTTGAATGATTGAAATCGAATAAAGAATCGAATGAAACCATGAATCAAAGTAATTATAAAATCACCCTCAGCAACATTAACTTGAACTGGCAACACTAAATTATGCGTAGCAGCATTAACTTAAACTGACAGCACTATGTTATGCCTAACAGTAGTAAGTAACCCGACAATAGTAACTCAACAGCATCAACATAAGCTTAGCAGCATTAATGTATACCAGCAGTAGAAACTTTATGCTTAGCAACATTAATATATACCAACAGTAGAAACTTTATGCTATATTACCAGTATTAACCTAAGGCTAACAGCATTAAGTTTGAGTTACCAGCATTAACTTTAATTTCAATCCAAAAAGGACTTATATTATCAATTAGTTCTTCGCACAAACTCTCTTTCTATTTTTATGCTTACAATATCTCTTAATTCTTTTTGCTCACAAAATCACTCATTTATGTTTTTATTCACACATCTCTCTTTCTGTTTTTTAACTCACAACATCTCTCTTATCTTTTTGCTCACCAAATTTGACAATTTTGTACAAAGTTCCATCAATTCTAATAGTTTCATACTGTCCTCCCCATTTCCAAGTGTGTAACCTCTTGAGAGAGGTGGATCATTGGACTTTTAAATGTAGTCTCAAACCTAGTTTGAGCATCTACACCCCCAATATGGTATCTTGGCACCTGAGACCACTACCTGAATCAGTTCCCTAAGGAAAAGACTCATTAAGTGTTGTCATGGATTGGGTCCTATTTATGTTACCACTGTCCTGCTCTGCATCTAAGCTAGAAGCAGTAGTGGCAAAGCCCTTTAGTACATAGAGGGGGGAGGCGTGTTGTGTTGGGTATATTTTATCATTTAAAATGATTGTTTTGGGTTATTATTAATGTTGATCCATTACTGTCTTTCCACTCCTTATAGACAGTCTCATCTGTAACAAGGTTAATAGGTCCACTAGACTCAGATATCTCAGTGGTCCTTATGGCTTTCCTAGGTTTGTGGGTTTTTTTGGGTTGATATAATGATGGAATAATGTTTGGTTTCTTTATTGTAGAGTTGAGTAAATGTGGATGTGGGTTGAGGATCAGTGGGTTGTCCTGGCCCTTCATCCATATCTACTTGATGTATCAATTACTTTCATGCATTCTCAACTGACCTCCCCTCAAATAATGCTTCAAATTTGCTCAACAGTTGTAACTCTAATGATATCCCAGCAGTACTAACTTTGGCTCACCAGTACTAACTTTGGCTCAGCAGTACTAACTTTTGCCTGGCAATACTAAGAGATATAGAACAGTATTAACTTTATCTTCAATAATTATACAACAACATGTCTCTATTCATCACAAGCATACTAGAAAAGACTAGATAGAAACATGTGAGAATTCACGAGGATCCATATTTATGCATAACCCATGATTAAAAAAGTTAAGAACTTTATTCAATCACATTTAACCTCCTAACAAACAATACTTCAGAGATTAAGTAATCTAATGCTAGCAATTAGAAAGTTAAACCTGCTAACATTAAAAGCCTTTGTGAGAAGATCTGCAACATTGTGGTCTGTGTGAATCTTAATCACTTGAATCAACTTCTTCTCATAACAATCTCTGATGAAATGGTGCCTTATCTCTATGTGCTTGGTTTTAGAGTGAAATATTGGATTCTTCACAATACAAATGGTGCTTTCATTATCAATGTAAATCTTAGTGTTCATGAAATTGAATCCATAGTCAAGCATCTGATTTTGGATCCATAGCACCTGTCCACAGCAATTTGCAGTAAGCAACATAACTCTGCTCATAGTAGAAATTTGCAACCCACTTTAAAATTTAGTCCAGCTCTTACATTGCCAATGAAATTAACCTCTTGCAAGAAATTGACAACCTCTTGTTTAGATTTCCTCTCAAGGCTAGCTCCAGCATAATCACTATCAAAAAAAGCTTCCAAGTTAAATGGTGAATCCCTAGGATACCAAAGGCCCAATTTAGGTTGACCTTTCAAGTATCTAAAGATCCTCTTCACAACATGAAGATGTGACACTTTAGGAGTAACTTGGAACCTTGCACAAGCACAAACAGCAAACATTATGTCTGGCCTAGAAGCTGTTAAGTACATCAATGATCCAATCATTGATCTATATAAATGAACATCCACACTATTAGCTTCTTCATCCTTGATCATTGCCTTGTTAGGTTCCATGGGAGTGCTTGCTGTCTTCACAGGGACAAAATCAAATTTCTTCAATATGTCAGCCACATATTTGTCTTGGCTAATAAAGATTTCATCCTTCTTCTGTTGTACTTGTAACCCTAAGAAGAAAGTGAGTTCCCCATAGAAACTCAGCTGGAAATCTCTTGTGCCATCATACCTCTAAACTCATACACATAAAGACTTCTTGTTGACCCAAAGATGATATCATTCCATACCAACCTGTACTAATAGCGATATCACTTGTCCTTCTTGGAAGAACAAAGTCTTATCTATAGTGCCTCTTCTAAATCCATTTTCAATTAAATAGGTAGACAAAGTCTCATACCAGGCTCTAGGAGCTTGATGTAGACCATATAATGCTTTTTCTACCTTATACACTTTGTCAGGAAACTATGGATCTTCAAAACTAGAAGGTTGGCAAACATATAACCTCTCATGCAATAGTACCAATATATGAAGTCACTCTTTAACATCCATCTGGTACACAATAAACCCTATAAATGATGCATAGGCCAAAAATAACTTGATTGCTTCTATCCTAGCAACAGGAGCAAAAACCTTATCATAATCAATTCCTTCTTCTTGGGTATAACCTTGTGCAACCAGTCTTGCCTTGTTTCCTACTACAATGCCTCTCTCATCCTTTTTGTTTCTAAAGACCTTTTTTGTTCCAATGACCCTCTTGCCATTAGGTATATTAACCAGTGTCTAAACCTTCTAAAGTTGAAATTGTAGAAGCTCCTATTGCATTACTTCTATCCAGCTTGGATCATCCAGAACTTGAATCACTTTCTTGGGTTCCATTTGAGAGAGAAAACAGGAAAATAAGCAGTTCTGATAATCTTTGTGATTTGTTCTCCTTTGCTTATTAATGTAACATACCATATCATGTTCATTCAAAAATCTGGTCCATTCTCCTTGTTTGATACGCTGAATTAAAGTCTCCCATATATGGTCTTTAGGATATCCTTGTCAATTCTAGTTTGAGAATAGGAACTGACATTATGGTTGTTCCATGTTGTTTTGAGGTCCAACCTCTGCATCCACAACATCATCATCATAAGCAATACCAAAAATTTCTAGTATCGATCCCATGTGGGATTCACCATTGTAATAGGTGGGAAGTGTAAATACATTTTTGAAAGGAGAAAATCTTTCAAATAGATGTTCCTCAAATGCATTATAAGCTTCAGCAACATTAACTCGTGATGATGGATCATCATTAGTAAAAGATGGTCCAGCAGTACTAACAGGTGTACTAACATTATTAATACTATTAGTGCTGTTATGATGTACAGTCTGCTTTTCTTGTTGAAGTAGCCTTTCAAACTCACTTCTTAGTGGCTTGATTTCCCTTCCCATCTTTAAACTAAAGCTCAATACTTTCATCTATTTCGAGTAGTCTTCTCTTCAGCTCATTCTTCCACTGCCATAGGATCTTAGAGATTAATGGATCAGTTGTGCAATAGGTAGTAGGAAGTATTCTTGTTCAGGTTCGTCTTCTTCTCAGCATTACCTTAACATAATTATCTCTAGTTTCTTCCTGCAATACCATTAAGTTCGATTTCCTGCAACTACTAGCACATAGTTTTCATAGATTATTGTCAAAGAATTCAACATCAAAAAGCTAGTCTGGTCCATTACCCTATCACAATTATGTGTATTTTACAAGAAAATCTAATGTTTATGTTCTCTTCACTATCCTCGAATCCTCTTGTTGAAATACTCTCATAGCCTTGCTAACTACAAGAATCCATAAAAAAATCCCTCCATCACTTTTCCATCAAACTTGCCTAGATGCTCCCTGGTATTTAAGATGTGTAACATACACCCCAAAAGGTTCATGAATATATCAATGGGTGTCTCCACGATAAGGTTCAAGGGTGATCTTTTTAATGAGGCTAATAAATTAAGACTTCTATTTAGCACATAGCAAGCATTATTAACTGCTATCAGCCCAAAAGGTGGTTGCAACTTAGAGTCAACTGACATATTCCTTGCACCTCTATTAGTTTCCTATTCCTCCTCTCAGCAACAACATTCTATTGAGGGTCCTAGCAATCAACTGAAATTCCCTCTTAATCCCTTCATTATAACAGAACTGATTCATACACAATTTTTAACCAATTCTTTTGTCAATCTGATAACTTTTACTTTATGGCAAGTTGATTTTTCTATTTCTGTAATGAAGGTCTTTTACTACCCACTGTCCTCATTCTTAGAGGCCAAAAAGAATACCTTACTAAAATCTACTAAAGTCATCAGATGACAACTAGGCAATAAGACTTTTCATTAAACTCTTAACATTTAATATACCAAATAGGTCCATATAAGCATATGTAAGGGTTTGTTGATTGAGTTCACAGTTTTGGCCTACAGGAGTCTTTGTGTGTGCTTTCCTTCTGACATGCAACACAAGAATGGTCATTTTCAACATCTTTGAAGGGCAAACCTCTAACAAGGTTTCCCCTCATAAGTTTATTCATGTTTTTAAAGTTTATGTGACCAAGCCTCCTATGCCATAAGTTAGATTCATCAATTGTGGCCTTATCAAAGAGACACGTTAAACCTTTAGTGGGAACAACACTCTTTAGGTCAACACTGTAAATGTTATCCTTTCTTGGAATCTCTAGCAAAACTGACTTTCATCAAGATAGCTTAAAGTCAGAGGATAAGATAATACATTCATGTCATAAAAAAAAACATTATCTTATTGTCACATATTTGTGACATACTGAAACACTTCTACTGTAAGCTCATACAACAGTACACATTAACCAAAATCCAATGGTACCTGTTTTTTTTGATTTACCTTTTCTAGAAATTCTATCTACCTTTAATCCATCTCCCAAGGAAACCAACCACCATCATTAATCTTTCATATTCAGTAAGATAACATCTGTTATCCAGCCAGTGCCTTTGAGCAACCGAAATCAATACTCATTTTTCCTTGTACTCTTTTCTGCTGTGGGTTTCCTGCACATAAAAAAAGAGAATTAGACTCTTTGGGGATCCAAGCCATTATAGACTAATCTGCCCTCGGCATCAACATGAAAAATATTTCCTTGAAAGTATTTGACGCACTACTGTTTTTGGCTTTTCAAACCCAGCAAGCTGAGGCCTTAACAGCATTAAACCCTTTTCTCTTATTTTCACTTACTACTGCTCTATCCCTAGCAGTAGTATCTTTTAACCTGACAGTATTAACCTTTTTATTGAAAATCCTGTTTTTTATATTTTTAAGTACACCCATGGAGACTTCAAAGCCATTGCTTAAGGATGCAGAAGCTGAAGATGTTGATGTTCACTTATATAGATCAATGATTGCCTCATTAATGTATTTAACATCTTTAAGGCCTGATATAATGTTTATTGTATGTGCTTGTGCAAGATTCCAAGTCACACCTAAAGTTTTATATCTTCATGTTGTGAAAAGAATCTTTAGATACTTGAAAGGTCAACCTAAATTAGGCCTTTGGTATCCTAAGGATGCACCATTTCATTTGGAAGCTTATTCTGATAGTGACTATGCTGGTGCAAGTTTAGACAGGAAATCCATAACAGGAGGTTGTCAATTTCTTAGAAGTAGATTGATTTCATGGCAATGCAAAAAGCAAACTATAGTTGCCAACTCTACTACTAAAGCATAATATGTGACTGCTGCTAGTTGCTTGGATAAGTACTTTAGATTTAAAATCAAATGCTGGATTATGGATACAATTTCATGAATACCAAGATTTTCATTGACAATGAAAGCACAATCTGCATAGTTAAGAATCCAGTGTTTCACTCAAAGACTAAGCACATTGAGATTAGACATCATTTTATCTCCAATGAGAAGAAGTTTATTCAGAAGATCAAGATTCACACAGATCAGAATGTTGTAGATTTGCTCATAAAAGCATTTGATGTTGGCAGATTTCAATATCTGATTGCAAGTATAGGAATGCTTAACCTCTGAAGTATTTATTGAGGGGAGGATAATTGTGTTAATATTCAGCAGATTAAGCACAAATGATGCTTGAAATGGAATGGAGCAGCAGCTAATGATGAAATTCAAGTTAGTGTTGTTGGCCTAACTTTCTACTTGTAAGTATAATTAGTGCTGCTAGTTATACTGCTATGTTAATGTTGTTAGTTATACTTACTATTGTTTGTTATAATTAATACTGTGAGCAAAAAGAATTGAGAGAAATCAAAAACAGACAGAGAGAATTGTGAGTTAAAAGAAATGAGAGAAATTAGTAAGCTAAAAACAGAAAGAGAGATGTGTGAAAATAAAAACAGATAGAGTGAATTGGTGAGTAAAAGAAATGAGAGAAATTGGTGAGAATGAAAAACAGAAAGAGAGATGTGTGACATAAAAATAGACAGAGTGACTTTGTGAACTAAAAGAATTGAGAGAATTAGTGAGAATGAAAAACAGAAAGAGAGATGTGTGACATAAAAACAGAAAGAGTGATACAGTGAGTAAAAGAATTAAGAGATACAGTGAGAATAAAAACAAAAAGAGAGCTTGTAAGAATCAAAATTAATGATGGAAATGTTTTTTGGAATGAAATTGGAGTTAATGCTGGTGACTTAGTTAATGCTGCTATGCATACACTTACTAATGCCAGTGTTAGTTAATGTTGTTAGGCATAAACTTACTACTGTTGGTTAAGTTAATGCTGCCAGGCATAACTTACTACTGTTGGGCTACTGCTGGGTTAGTTAATGCTGTTAGGATTAACTTAGTACTGCTAGTTTAAGTTAATGTTGTTGAGGGTGATTTCAAAAATACTTCGATTAAGGGTTTCAATCACTTATTCGATCGATTTTACACTTTGATATACTCTCTAATCATAAACCCTAACTCAATTTTATCATTCATCATCAAAACCCAACACAATATCGAACCTAAAGTTTGCTGAAACTCATAATTTGGTTGTGTTTTTGGAGAAACCTGAAGAAAGTGATGGATTTGAAGGAATTATTGACTTTTTGAATGCAAGTTCTATTAGATATGCACTAACGATGAATCCCACCATTTATACTTCATGCATTAAGCAGTTTTGGGCTACTGCTAAGGCAAAAACTGTTAATGGGGAAGTGAAGATACAAGCCCTAGTAGATGGGAAGAAGGTGATCATCACTGAAATAAGTGTGAGAAGAGCTCTTCAATTAAATATGTTGAAGGTACTGAATGTCTTCCAAATGCGACAATTTTTGAACAGCTAACACTCATGCAGTATGAAAATCTTACACAAATACTTACATTCTATAAAGCTTTCTTTTCACCTCAATGGAAAATTCTTATCCATATAATTATGTAATGCCTTAGTGCTAAGACTACTGCTTGAAATGAATTTAGTAGCACTATGGCCTCAACTATCATCTGTCTTGCCACAAACTAAAAATTTAACTTTTCCAAGTACATTTTTGATAATATGGTGAAGAACTTGGAGGGTGGGGTTAAATTTCTAATGTATCTAAGGTTTGTGAAAGTGTTCCTTGATAAACAAGTTGAAGGAATGACCAAACATAAAGAAATTTATGTTACACCTTCTCACACTAAGAAGGTATTTGATAATATGAAGCGAGAAGGAAAAGGTTTTTCTGGGAGAGTTACCCCTTTATTTCAAACTATGATGGTTCAAGCTCCTTAAGAATTAGGTGAGGGTTCAAATATACCAACTGATCCTTAGCACACACCCTCTATTATTTAACCATCTACATCACAGTCTTAGAAGAAACAACCAAGGAGGAAACAGAGGAAAGACACTGAGGTTCCTCAACCCAGTGGTTCTACAGAGCCTATCACTAATGAGGCTGCCAATGGGGAGCATGTACCTATACATTCCAATGATCTACTACTCAGTGGTGAGGATAGACTGAAACTAGATGAATTGATGGAACTTTGTACCAACTTGTCACAAAGAGTTCTTGACTTGGAGAACACAAAGACCTCTCAAGCTGCAGAAATAACTAAATTAAAGGAGAGGGTTAAGAAGCTAGAAAGGAGGATGTTGATCCCAATCCTTGATCGATTCCTTAGGTTGTCTAAGGTTAAATTACCTTGGATAAATCCAAAATAACTTTTTGTAGAAACTTTGTATGTATACTAAAGTGTATGCAGAATCTACACCTTAATACCTAGAAGTATTATGAATAAAACAGTAATCGTGTATAAACAAAGATATAACCAAATGCTCCAATATTATTAGATCAATAATACGAGTACTCTTCACTAGTACTAGGGTTTACAACCTTGAAGCTTTTTTGAATCGACTTGACAACTATGAAAACTTATGAACTTATATCTCAACTAATGCCCTAGGGCCTCCTTTTATAGACTAAGGAGTCTTAGTCAGCTTAGAATACATTCCTAAGATATCATAATCTATTCTAAACATAAACGTAATCTCTTAAACAAATACATTATGTATATCTTATACAAAAATATCTCAATACTTATCTTCATAAGTATTCTTGTTCTCCAAACAATCTTTATCTCTTTAAACCGTCTTTATCCTTTTGGCAGTAGTAAGTGTTCTAGCAGTTGTAATCCAGCAGCATTAACTTTTGTACCAGCAGTACTAATAAACATAAGCAGTAGTAACATTAGTACTAGCAGTACTAATATATACTCACAGTAGTAACTTGTACTAGCAGACTTAACATTACTACTAGCAGCAATAACTACTTAGCTTATATTTCAGTCTTCAACTCTGAGCAGTTTTAACTTCAACTAACAGCAGTAACTTTATACTAACAATACTAAATTATACTAACAGTAGTAACTAGCAGTGGTAACTTTATACTACCAGTACTAACTACTTAGCATAATTTCTATTATGTACCAGAGCAGTAGTAACTCTAAGAATCCTTGAAGTCTTTTAAGTCCCAATAGAGGAATAAGTCAAGAACTCTAGGGCTTAAAAGGTTAAGGAAGGTTGGTAAAACTGCAAGAATAGTTTCCTCTGAAGATGAAGGTTTGGGTGCTCAGGAGGATGCATCCAAACAGGGGAGGAAATTTAATGATCTTGATGCTGATAAAGAGGTTACTTTGGTTGATGAGGCTCAGGAGAGGAATATGATGATTTAATGTTTGATACAAGAGTTTTAGATGAGCAGGAAGTTGAGGTTGAAAAGGTAGTTAGTACTGCTGAAGTTACTACTGTCAGTGCTACAACGACAACTGTTGATGAGTTAACTCTGGCTCATACCTTAATAGAGATCAAAGCAACTAAACCTAAGGCTGTTACAACTACTGCTACAACAACTACAACTGCTGTTATAAGACGCAAGGCTAGAGGAGTTGTAGTTCAAGAGCCAAGTGAATTTAGAACAACAACATCATCTTCACAAACATCACAAATTCTATAGGCTAAATACAAAGACAAGGCAAAGATGATAGAACCTGAGAAGCCTTTGAAAAAGAAAGATCAAATTTTGATTGATAAAGAAATTGCTCAAAAACTTCAAGATCAGTGAAATGCTAAATTAGAAGAAGAAGAGAAGCTTGCAAAACAAAGAGAAGAAGATGCAAACATTACTGAATGGGATAATGTTCAAGCTATGATAGATGCAGATTATGAGCTAGCTACTAGATTACTAGCACAAGAGCAGGAAGAGTTGACCATTGAAGAAAGGTCAAAGATGTTTGTGGAGCTCATAGATAAAAGAAAGAAGCATTTTGCAAAACTTAGAGTAGAAGAGCAGAGAAGAAAACCACCAACTAAAGCTCAAAAGAGAAGTCAAATGTCTACCTATCTGAAACACATGGCTGGATACAAACAAAATTAGCTGAAGAGCAAAAACTATGATGAAATTCAGAAGTTATTTGATAAAGCCATGACAAGGGTAAACATGTTTATAGATATGGATACAGATAGCTCAAAGAAGGCATAGATGGTACAAGAAAGCAATTCTAAGAGAACAGGAGAAGAACTTAAGTCTGATAATTCAAAGAAACACAAGATAGATGAGAATGTAGAAGCTAAAGTAGATGATGAAGCAAAGATGAAAAATCATATGGAGATAGTTCATGATGATGAGGTAGCAATTGATGCTATACCACTAGCCACTAAGCCCCCAATCATTGTTGACTGGAAAATCATCAAAGAAGGAAATATGGGATACTTTCAAATCATCAGAGCTGATGGAAGTTCAAGGAGGTACTCATCAATGATTAAGATGCTTCAGAACATTGATAGAGAAGACCTGGAAACACTCTAGAAGTTGGTTAAAGCTAAACATGAGATACAAGGCCAGAGGAGACATATGAAAGAGTGTTATAGGGTGATCTAAAGGTGATGTTTGAACCTGATGTAGAAAGTGAAGTATGGAGAAATCTACAAAGATACAATGTGACAGTTTGGAAGCTATTTTCTTCTAGTGGAGTACATTTGTAAGATTTCAAAATCTGCATATCTTTATGCTTGTAGAGAAAAAGTATGCACTCACACATGAAACAATCATAAAAATGCTCAACAAGAAGCTTTAAACTGAACATTGCAATGAGATTTGCTATCAACTTCTTAAGCTTATGACAAAACAGTGCAAGAATCCTAGAAGTGTTTGAATACATCCTCTCAGTAAAGATAAAACTTTTAATCAAAAAACTTGAAGATTCAAAAGATAAACATCAAGTTTAAGAGAGGATTGTTAGGATCAAAAGGCTTCATGATGATCTTGGAGTTAATACTGCTAAGGTTAGAGTTACTGCTGCTAAGCATAACTTAGTATATTAGTGAAAAATATGCTAAGTAGTTAGTACTGTCAGTTACTACTGCTAGTATATATTACTACTGCTAATGGAAGTTAAGACTGCTCAGAGACTTAGAAGAAATACTACTAAGTAGTTAATACTGCTAGTATAAAAGTTACTACTATTAGTGTAACTTAGTACTGCTAGTATATGTTAGTACTACTTAAGTAAAGTTACAACTGTTAGCATAAAGTTAGTACTGCTAGTGTAACTTAGTACTGCTGATGAAGAATGAAGAAAATATTCTAAGTAGTTACTACTGCTTGTACACAGTTAGTGCTGCTGGAATAAAAGTTAATGCTGCTGGTTACAACTGCTGAAAGATTACAACTGCTAGAAGAATTTCTACTGTCAGAAGGATAAAGACAAGAGAAAGGATAAAGATGAAGATTGTTTATCAAGATTACTTACGGGATAAGTATGAGATATTTTTGTAAAAGATACGTATAAGTTATTTGTTTAGAAGATCATGATAACTTAGGAAAATATTGTAAGCCTGTTAGGACTCCTTGGTGTATAAAAGGAGGTCCTAGGGTATAGAGTTTAATGTACCAAAATCGTATCAATTCAGATATCTAGAAAAGTGTTATTCGTAGCTTCAAGGTTTTGTAAACCCTAACACTATTAAGAGTGTTCGTTTTATATTGAGGCTGAAAGTTTAGTAAACTGTTTGTTATTACTGTTTCATTGAAATTCTTCTTAGTATCATTGACTAGATTCCGCATAGTCTTTGATATTCATAATCAAAGTTTCTGTCATAGTTGTTTTGGATTTATTCAATACAACTTAAGCTTATACAAGCTAAGCAAGATCTATTATATTGGGATCAACAAGTGGTATCAGAGCTTGTGAGAAGCTTTGAATAAGAAGAAACTTTACTACACACAAGATCTACTTTTTCAAGAAGCAATGGAGTCTCAATCTACTCAAACCATCAAGATACCCATACTCCAACCTGGTGAGTATGATCTCTGGAAGATGAGGATGGAGCAGTACCTATAGTGCATTGATTACACTCTATGGGAGATCATAGAAAATGGTAATGCACCCATAGTAACAAAACTTGTTGATGGTAAGGAGACTGCTATCCCTCCTACAAGTGTTGAAGAGAAGGCACAAAGAAGGGCATTTTTTTTTTTTTTATTATTTTTAGGATATTGTTATTTATTTTTAATATTTTTTTTTTTTTACTTTTTTTTTTTAATTTATTTTTTTTTTTTTTTTTTTTTTTTTTTTTTTTTTTTTTAACCCACTTACTCAAAAACCCCCTTTAATGGTGATTTATACACTACGAGTCCACTTGTCCAACTATCCACCTCTGGAATCAACAGAATGATACTTGTGAATTACTAGGTCACATGCTTAGTAACAACCACGATCAACAAACCATTGGGGCATATCAATTAAACATAGTTAAGAGCCCAAGCGTTATCCTACACAGACTTAGAAGGACAATATTTGTGTAACTATGATTCTAGATGTATAAATCAATATATGGAGAGCTATCCTAGACTCTAGATCTACTTGGTCCGCTTTACTAGATCCAGTTGAATGATAGGTCGCATACAAAAGCGTGTAAACAAGTATAAATTGATAAACATAAACAAGCATTCAATGATAAATTAAGAAATCAAGATAAACAAATACCAAACATTCAGATCCTCATAATAATGGCTAATACCCGAAGGTATTAGCCTTCAAACATCATAATAAATACACAAGAAATTATTTAGCCAAGGTAAACTAATCGAGTTAACGAATGATACCAAAAACTGAACGATTACTAAAGTATATGGAATTACACGTTGTCTCCTATGGAATTGATAACGTTGCTCGACCTCTTCTGCTCTTTTTCTCCTCTGAAAATCGACTTTTATGGTTTAGGTATCGAGAATATGATTTAGCACACTTAAAACTTGTTTTTGAGTTTTCTATTTATAAGGTCTGGAAGTCGGTTAGGGTATCCAAGGATGGATACGGCGATATTGGGATTCTTAGTAGAGTAGGAACATGTTGACTTATCTTCTAGCATTTATATTTCATTCTATATATTGAATATGGGTATTGGGTCTCTCTGGATATTGGCGTAGTACGCTTTATTCCTTGTGGTCTTTGGTAGAGTGCAGGCAGGATATGCATTATTTTCTTGCATGGATATGGCGTATTGGTCTTCAAACATGTATCCTCAAATTATCTTCATTTAAGCTCCTAGAATGTGCGCTTTTGCTAATATTTAACCATGTACTTATAAATACTGCAATTTTCAAATTAAACGATTAAGTATCAATTCTTTGCTAAGAACTATGCAAATAGGGTTATTAATCTTGGGGATAAAAATGATGTATAAATAGACATTATTTGATGTCATCAGTGTTGCATTAGGCTTGTTTTCTTGTAGTGCAATACCGTCTTTTGTAGGTTATGGGTCCCAATACCGTTGCACGGTATATGGGGGAGGTTGAGACGTAGACAACCATACCCATACCTAAGGTTAGGTGGCATGCTTTGTTCTACCAAAGATAGAAAATGACCCCCGGCCTTGCAAGGATTGAGGATCGAACCCGTGGCCTTTGTCTCTAGAGGCAAGGGTGATAACCACTTATGATATTTCATGTTTATGAAATATCACAAGTGATATTAGACATGTCATATAATAAGTTTAAACTAAGAGTTTGTAATATATCACTTTAATAATAATACAACTAATACAACTTTAATAAAGTTAAACCGAATTCTTATTTTGCTCAAAAGCAATGCTAAATTAATGCAACACTTGTTTGATTTGAGAATACGTCGAGTTTTTATTTTCATAGTTTGCTTTTTTTTATTCATTTTGATTTTGTTTTCGAACTGTTTTAGCATATTATCACATGTGGTAAAAATGAAGTTAACAATAAATTTTGATAACAATTTAATACCAGTGACATTGCATATGTCATAATTTACTAAGTGAATAAAGTAAGCAACATCCAAGTCACAAACCGGTTAACACATGGCTATCACTTTTGATTATTATCGCAAGTGATAATACACTATGAATGTTTTTTATTGTTTACATTGATTACAAGTTAAGAATTTCAAAAATAACCACAATAATTGTCACATTATATAGGTTTATCACTTGTGATATTAATCATATGTGGAATACCATAACTAATGTCGTATTATATTGCTTTATATTGTGATTTTTATATATATTATTTTACTAGTGATTTTACCATGTCAGGGGTATATAAGTGGTAAATCCACAGGTGAATCTTTGTGGATAAAGGTTCTAATTAACCGGTGATATTGCATCTGGGGGTATCAGTGTTAGGCACGAGTGAATCTTAGTGATAAAGCTCTCATTATTTTATCACTTGTCGATATTACATTCTCTCATGGGGTCAATCAGTATGTTAAAGCCATAGATAAATCTTAGTTAATAAAGGTTTTAAAGGCGTATTTCACAGGTCTAAAGGTTGATGTTGTTTTCAAATAGTCTTAGAATATCACATGTGGTAAAGACAGTTTATGTATTTATCACTTGTAATATTATACCTAGTGGTTAGGGGTTTAGGGTTTTTGGTATAGATTTTAAATTAATGTATATATCACTTGTGATATTATACCTAGTGGTTAGGGGTTTAGGGTTTTTGGTATAGGGTTTAGGGTTTTTGGTATAGATTTTAAAGTTTATGTATATATCACTTGTGATATTATACCTAGTGGTTAGGGATTTAGGGTTTTTGGTATAGGGTTTAATGGTTAGGGGTTTTTGGTATATATTTTCTAAAGTTTATGTATATATCACTTGTGATATTATACCTAGTGGTTAGGGGTTTAGGTTTTTTCGTATAGGGTTTAGTGGTTAGGGGTTTAGGGTTTTTGGTATAGATTTTAAAGTTTATGTATATATCACTTGTGATATTATACCTAGTGGTTAAGGGTTTAAGGTTTTTGGTATAGGATTTATTGTTTAGGGGTTTAGGGTTTTTGGTATAGGGTTTAGTGGTTAGGGAGGGGGTTTAGGGTTTCTGGTATAGGGTTTAACGGTTAAGGGTTTAGGATTTTGGTATAAGGTTTAGTGTTTAGGGTTTTGGTATAGGGTTTACTGGTAAGGGGTTTAGGGTTTTTGGTATAGGTTTTAGTGGTTAGGGGTTTAAGGTGTTTGGTATAGGTTTTAAAGTTTATGTATATATCATTTGTGATATTATACTGAGTGATTAGGGGTCTAGGGGTTTAGGGGTTTAGGGTTTTGGTATAGGGTTTAGTGATCAGGGGTTTAGGGTTTTTGGTATAGATTTTAATGTTTATGTATATCTCCATCTGCTCGTCGCACTTGTCAATCCGCCTTTCAAGAATATCTTGAATAATAGATCCCTCCATATAGAAAAATGATGAAACAACCACATCACCCTAATCAAGAGGAAATGCGTCTATCAATATAGTATATATGTCTTACTGTTAGAGGGTATAGCCATTGATTCTAATAATCTGAAAGATAGTTCTTTCAGTTTGGGTATAGGGTTTAATGGTTACGAGCTTAAAGTTTTTGGTATATATTTTAAAGTTTATGTATATATATATCACTTGTGATATTATACCTAGTGGTTAGGGGTTTGGGATTTTTGGTACATGGTTTAATGGTTAGTGGTTTAGGGTTTTTGGTATAAATTTTAAAATTTATGTATATATCACTTGTGATATTATATCTAGTGGTTAGGGGTTTAGGGTTTAGTGGTTAGGGGTTTAGGGTTTTTGGTATAGGGTTTAGTGTTTAGGGATGGGGGTTTATGGTTTTTGGTATAGGGTTTAGTAGTTAGGTGTTTAGAGTTTTTGCTATAGGGTTTAGTGGTTAGGTGTTTAGGGTTTTTGGTATAGGTTTTAGTGGTTAGGGGTTTAGGGTTTTTGGTATAGGTTTTAAAGTTTATTTATACATCACTTGTGATATTATACCTAGTTGTTAGGGGTTTTAAGGTTTTGGTATAATGTTTAAGGCTTTTGGTATAGATTTTAAAGTTTATGTATATATCACTTGTGATATTATACCTAGTAGTTATGGGTTTAGGGTTTTTGGTATAGGGTTTAATAGTTAAGGGTTTAGGGTTTTTGGTATATATTTTTAAGTTTATGTATATATCACTTGTGATATGATACCTAATGGTAGGCGTTTAGGGTTTTTGGTATAGGGTTTAGTGGTTAGGGATCTATGGTTTTTAATATAGATTTTAAAGTTTATGTATATAACACTTGTGTTATTATACCTAGTAGTTATAGGTTTAGGGTTTTTGGTATAAGGTTTAGTGGTTAGGCGTTTAGGGTTTTTGGTATAGGGTTTAGTGGTTAGGGAAGGGGGTTCAAGGTTTTTGCTATAGGGTTTTTTTTGTGGTTAGGGTTTAGGGTTTTTTAGTTTATAGGGTTTCACGTAAGTTTTAGTGTTTAGTTTGTTTAGGGTTTTTGGTATAGGGTTTAAGGTTTATGTATATACCACTTGTGATATTATACCTAGTGGTTAGGGTTTAGGGTTTTTGTTATAGGGTTTAGTGGTTAGGGTTTTTAAGGTTTTTTGTATAATATCAGCGATACATAACGTATGAAAACAAAAGAAACCGTCTGAAAACTGCCAAAAACAAACTAAACATAAGAAAACAGACGAATATTGACAGAGAATTGCGAAAACGAACACAAACGTAAAAAATAAACGAAAACTTAAAAAAACGGACTGAAGCATATGAAACAGATGGAAACGTCTAAAAACGACCGAAAACGGACGAAAACGTATAAAAATGGACGAAAACAAAAGAAAACGTGCAAAAACGAGCAAAATTGTGCGAAAAACGGACGAAAACCTGTGAAAAGAGACGAAAACGTGCGAAAGCGTGCGAAAACGCGTGAAAGCGGACCGAAACGCGCGGACGCTGGCCGAAACACGCGGAGGCTGGCCGAAACGCGCGCGAGCTCGGCTGAACGCGTGGGGAGGCTGGTCCGAAAAGCTGCGAGCGCTAACCGAAACGCGCGAGCGCTAGCCGAAACGCGCGAAAGCTGGCCAAAACGCGCGAAAGCTGGCATAAACCCGCGAAAGCCAGTGTAAAGGCGCGGAAGCCGGCGAAAACACGCGAAAGCAGACAAAAACACGCGGAAGCTAAAGAAAACGTGCGAAAGCTGACGAAAACTCGCGGGAGTTGACGAAAACGCGCGAAAGATGACGAAAACGCGCGGAAGCTGACGAAAACGCGCCAAAGCTGACGAAAACGCGCGGAAGCTGACGAAAACACGCGAATGGCGGCGAAAACGCGTGAATGCCGTCGAAGACGCGCGAAAGCTAGCAAAACGTGCGAAAGCTGTCAAAAACGCGCGAAAGCTGAGGAAAACGCGCGAAAGCCGACGAAAACATGCAAATACGGACGAAAGAGTAAGAAAATGTCCAAAAACGGACGAAAACGTGTGAAAACAAAAGAAAAACGAGCGGGGATAAGCGCCCCCCCCCCCCCCCCCCCCCCCCCCCCCCCCCCCCCCCCCCCCCGTTCCTCCCCTCCCACCCCCCCCCCCCCCCACCCCTCTCCCCTGGAAAAAAAAAGTGTGAAAACGGACGAAAACGTGCGAAAACGTAAAAAATCATCCGAGAACATAAGAAAACGTGCGAGAACGTCTAAAAAGAACGAAAACACGCAAAAACGTACGAAAACAAACGAAAACTCGCGAAACTTACGAAAACGTGCGAAAGGGGACGAAAACGTAGGAAAACGTACAAAAACGTATAAGAACGTAAAAAAACGTAAAAACGTACAAAAACGTTAAAAACGTAAAAAAACATAAAAAAGGTAAAAATGTAAAAAAACATACAAAATGTCAGAAAGGTTAATTAATTGCAAATTGGGAGCAAGATTTGCCAACTCTACAAATAATGAAGGAGTGGTTAGTGTGAATTTTAGTAAATTTACAATTTTGGTCCCTCTGTGTTTTTTAATCTTTTTTTTTTTAATTTAATGAAATGGATGGTCTAGATTTGTCCATTGGTATGTAGGGAGAAACTAGTATGCAAAATAACTTACCTCATAACATTTGTGTTATTTTTTCGCACCGTGAACATTTTTTATAGATATTCACATTTATATGTGTGTAAAAATTGTTCACACTTATAAGTTTGATATAATAAAAGAAACTTCATACTTTGAATTGTGAAAACATAAGTTAACACTTATGAATGTTTTATTGTTTAGTAATTTTTTTCTTTACACTTTCTTTGTGTAGAAGTAAAGGTAACTTCATACTTTTATGTGTGAAAAACGATATAAATTGTGTCGCACTTAAAATGTGAAAACCTGAAAGATATATAAAGTGTATGATTCAACAACCTACAACCCTGGTTACTAGATGCGGAACCTCGACTTTGAAGTTGAAGACACACACCAGCAGCAATAATGAATCGACATAAAAGAAATAAAAAAATAGCGAGCACACACAAGGTAATATCCCTAATCGATGTTTAGATTCGTAATTGAAAGAATGCGTACAAAGCCCTTCCCCTCACCTCCTTTTATAGAGATGAGGGGGAGGGTAAACCGACTCCAAAAGAGTCTAAGTCGGCTGTAGAATGGGTTGGGTTTGGACAAAGTAAACCCATGACCCTTTACTTGACTAATAAGAAAGAAAACTTAACACTCTAATCCCTGGACTTCGTAGCAAGCTAATATAGAGACTAATATTGCAACAATTTCCACCTTAGGCTTTATATTAGCCTATACAACATTCAGCAACTTCAAGCAGTGTTGTAACTTGAGTCTAGGTACCACCTTCGTCAAGGCACCCGCAGCATTGTGTTCATTACCCACCTTCAGAACTTTAACCGTATTTGCTTCCAAGACCTCTCTGATGAAGTGATAACGCACATTGATATGCTTAGTCCTTTCCTGAAAAACATGATTCTGCGATAAGTGAATCGCGCCCTGATTATCACAATTGACTGCCACAGTGTTAAGCTCTACGCCTAACTCTTCCAAGAGTCTCCTTAGCCAAATAGCTTCCTTCACAGCCTCCGTAAGGGCCATATACCCTGCCTCTATAGTTGAAAGAGCCACCACGTGTTGTAGCGTTGCCTTCCAGCGTACAACACAACCTTTTACTAAAAATGCGTAACCAGTAAAAGACCTACCTTTATCCGGATCTTTAGCGTAGTCTGAATCAACAAAACCTGTTACGTCCACATGGTTGCCACGATTTATCCCATACACGAAACCTACGTTTGCAGTACCCTGCAAATATTTCAAATTCCACTTCACAGCTTCCTAATGATTTTTACTTGGATTCGCCAAATATCTGCTAACTACACTTACCGCATACGCTATGTTTGGCCTCGTGCACAACATCAAGTACATTAAGCTCCAACCGCATTTGCATATGGCACCTTACTCATCCTTTCAACATCACAATCCCTTCCTTTATCTTGAGCAGCCATTTGAAGCTCACCAGCTTTTGCCCAGCTGGATGATCTACTAACTCCCATGTCTTGTTCTTCCTTAGAGAATCCATCTCTTCTTTCATAGCAGCTTTCTACTTAGAACTGTCTTTACAAGCAACTGCCTCATAGTATGTCAACGGTTCATGAGTATCATCTTCCTCTGCTGCAACAAACGCGTAAGCATCCATATTAATCTCATCTCGAAACCTCAAAGGTTTCGTTCTTATCCTTTGCTCTCTATCTCGAGCCAACTGATAATCCGTAAGATCCGGTGTCTTATTAGTTTCTTGATCCCCTGCATCTTCATCATCGCCATCTTCCTGATCTGTCTGATCTTCCTCAGACGTATGATTATTTAACCTCTGTAGTTCCACCTCAACCTGTAATTCCTCAACAGACTTATCAGCACCTGCACCATAATCCTTCAACGTGTCTTTGTACATGACACTTTCGTTGAAGACCACGTTCCTGCTAGTCACTATTTTAGGTGATTCATCATCAAGCCTATATAGTTTGTACCCCTTCACACCCTCAGGATACCTCAAAAGAACGCATTTTACTGTTCTCGGCTCAAGCTTACCTTGTTTATCGTGTGGATATGCGACACAGCCAAAAATCCTCAACATCCCATAATTACTTGGATGTCCCGACCACATCTTCATGGGTGTCTTTTTCTTAATCGCTCTCGATGGTGACCTATTGATAAGATATGCGGCTATACATGTTGCTTCTGCCTAGAAGGTCTTGGGAAATCCAAACTGAATTAATAAACAACGTACCTTATCCATGAGAGTTCTGTTTATATGTTCTGCTACCCCATTCTGTTGCGGCGTCTTAGAAACTATCAAATGTCTAACAATTCTACTCTCAATGCATAGCTGCTCAAACTCCCGGTTACAAAACTCAAGACCATTATTCGTCCTCGGCTTCTTAACCGTCCTCCCAGTCTGATTCTCTACTAACTGCTTCCACTCTTTGAACTTTCCAAATACTTCATGTTTGAACCTGAGGATATAAACCCATACCCTCCTGGAATAATCATCAACAATTGATAAGAAATACCTCTTACCTCCCGATGATTCCACCTGAGACGGAGCCCATAAGTCTGAATGAACATAGTCTATCACTCCCTGAGTAGTGTGCCTTCCTACACTGAAACTGACTCAATGTGACTTTCCCAAAACACAATTCTCATAAAAATCGAGCTTACCTAGACTTTTCTTGCCAAACAGCCCCTGCTTTTTTAGCACCAGTTGTCCCGCCTCACTTATATGTCCCAGTCTTTTATGTCAAACCTGCGCAAGACTGTCTTTTTCTTCAACACTAGCATTAATCTCACCTGCCAATGCATGGCCATCCAAAGATTATATGTAATTATCCCTTCGTATTCAAGATAAAATAACCCTGGAACCATTAATCACCTTGACTTTGCCCGACTGTAATTTTACGGTATATCCCTCTTTTTCTAGAGTTCCCAGCGATATCAAGTTTCTTTTCAATTCAAGAATATACCTGACATTATGTAACATAAAACTTGACCCTTCTTTCAGTTGTACCCTCACCTTACTAATACCTCTGATCCTAAACTCCCTATTGTCACCCAACTATACGTTGCCCCCATCACATTCCAAAAAATCAAAAAGTATATCTAACCTGGGTGCCATGTGGTATGAACATCCTGAATCCATGATCCAATCTAGCAGAGCTCGTGCGCTCATTACCACCATTACCTCAGAATCATCATAAGTCGAACTACTAGAGCTTGGTTGCTCATCTTTCTTGACGTAACCCTTTGACTTCTTGCGATTATTTTTTGGACAGTTTCTCTTTAAGTGATCCTTAGATTGGAAAATATAGCACTTGAGTTTTCCACCTCGAGACTTCGATCTTGACTTTCCCCTTGACTGACGTGAATCCCTACGATCAGTTCTTCCCCTCACATATAACCCTTCACCATCAACCCCCTTCACCTTAGACCTTTCTTTGATTTCCTTTGAATTTAGTGTGGCCATCACGTCCTCCAAAGTTAAAGCTTCCCGTCCATAGATCAAGGTATCCACAAAGTGTTCGTATGATGCTGGTAAAGAAGTGAGTAATAATAAAGTAAGATCTTCATCCTCGAATTTTACCTCAATATTTGCTAAATCAAGAACGATTTTGTTGAACTCATCTATATGCTTGGAAATCTTTCGTCCAGTCGGCATGTAGAACGTATACAACAACTTTTTTAGGTACAACTTGTTGGACAATGACTTTGTCATGTACAAAGTCTCGAGCTTTGACCAAACCCTCGCTGCAGTCGTCTCCCCGGTAACTTCTCTTAAAACCTTGTTACCTAAACATAAAATCACGGCACTGTAAGCTTTCTTGTTTAGCTCAACTTTCGTTTGAGCTTCCATATCCGCAGGTAAAACCTCTAGAGCTGCTTCACATCCATGTTGGATTAATAAAGCACGCATCTTGATCCTTTATAACCCGAAATCACCAGTTCTATTGAATTTCTCGATGTCAAACTTGGCTCCCGTTATTCTTTACCCCTTTATTAATTTGCTACACCTTGTGAAAAATCTCACAATCACAAACTAAAAAAGTCCCTTATGCTAAAAAAACTACAAAGTAATAACAAAATCTTGGCCTAATATATCAAAACTTATTAGTGGCCCAATATATTTATTCTTTAAATCTATTAAGGCCAAATATATTAAATTGATTAATAAGGCCCAATATATCTTAAAGAAAAAAAGGAAACCCTTTGATAGCAGTTAACACCTTTCTTCTTCCTCTCTCCTACAATGAAAACAACGGCAGACACCATCGTGTCTTCTTCTTCTTCTACTTTGTCTTTAAGCTTTGAAGCTTTAAACCCTTGTCGATACACCTCAACAAGAAACCCTTTTCTATCGAAACTCTGTTGCTCACGTCCAAAAAACCTGAACGCCAAAAACCTTTGTTGTGATTACCTGGTAGCCCAAATAGAAACAACCTCCTGCTCCTTCCAGAGAAAATGAACAACAAAGAAACCTTCTTTATCGATCCTAGTGAACCAGCGAACCCGTGAACCCGAGCTCTTGATACCACTTGTAGGATTCAACAACCTACAACCCTGGTTACTAGATGCGGAACCTCGACTTTGAAGTTGAAGACACACACCAGCAGCAATAATGAATCGACAGAAAAGAAAGAAAAGAATAACGAGCACACACAAGGTAATATCCCTAATTGACGTTTAGATTAGTAATTGAAAGAATGCCTACAAAGCCCTCCCCCCTCACCTCCTTTTATAGAGATGAGGGGGAGGGTAAACCGACTCTAAAAGAGTATAAGTCGGCTGTAGAATGGGCTGGGTTTGGACAAAGTAAACCCACGACCCTTTACTTGACTATAATAAGAAAGAAAACTTAACACTCTAATCCCTGGACTTCGTAGCAAGCTAATATAGAGACTAATATTGCAACATAAAGTATAAACACTTTATTTATAATTCTTACACTTAAAAGTGTGATTAGTTGTTTCAGAATTTCCACAATTAAAACTGTGAAGAATTAAAAGTTTATATTTAGAAATGTGAGGAATTGTTTGAGATAATCACACTTGAAAATGTGAAAAATTGTTTCAAAATTCTCATACTTGAAAGACTGCAATTTTTATAAGTTTTCTCATTTAAAAGTGTGACATTATTTGCTTTACTCAATTGGTTCACACACAAGCTAAGTATGAACTTTTCAACCCCGCATACTTTAAAGTAAAGGTGCATAGATGGGCTAAAGCCCGAGTCTGGGCTTAGCCCGGTCTGGAAAAAGCCCGAAAAACCCCGACTTGAAAAAGCCCGGACTAAGCCCGGCCCGGCCCAACATGCCTAAATGGTCCTTACATTTTTAATCAAAGCCCGGTCAGGCCCGGTTTAAGCCAAAATCCTGGCAAAAAGCCCGGGCTATTGAAAAGCCAGCAAAAAAGCCCGAAAGCCTGGGTTCTTTACAAAAAAGTCCGATATTTTTCAAAAAAAGCCTAAATTATATGTTATTTGTATATATTAATATACAACAAAATAATTACTTAGAACAATGTATGATGAAATTACAATAGTATAATCACTTATAAAATAAGCATGACTTGTTTAAATGGATAAAAGTTAATGTTGTTATTGGTTTCTCATTAATTTCATAGTTTTTGAAGAATCCAATTGAAGTGTATCTTTTGATTGAAGAACTAATAATTTTTGAGTTTTCAATTGATATGTACTTCTAAATTTGAGTAAATTGAATGGCTTTAAATTTTTAGAACTATCGACGGGAAAGGGAGTGGAGATTCAAGCCCGAGCGAAGTAAAGAAATCAACGTCTAGATACTATCAACCAATATGACAAAAATGACTAGTATTAAATAAGCAAGTACTAAATGATGATAAATATGTGAAAATTATATTTGAAATATTGAATTGAATGCTTATAGTATGTTAGTAGATAACTTTTATTGTGCACGCAATTAAAGTGTTTTTTTTAGAATATGTCGTTTTCTTTTATTAAATTGTAGTAATGTTTTTACAAATGTTAATAAGATATTTTCATATATAATAACTACTACGTACATTATTATTTAAAAATATATAAAAAATCCTGAAAAAACCCGAGTCTGTGTCGGGCTAAGCCTGGTCTGGAGCGTTAGAGCCGAAACAGGCCTAATATTTTGGTTAAGGCTCGGGCTTTTTTAGGCCCGGACTTTTATAAATTATAAAAACCAGGGCTTTTTTTTGGTCCGATGTAAACCCGGGTTGACTCGAGTTTTGTGCAACTCTAACTTAAACTATGAAAATATGCTTAATAAATGTGAAAAATTAACTATTTTGTTGTAATGATCATTTTTCGTTCCTTTTCCAACTTCTGCAATTAGAGTTCCCAAACACACCTATGTATGTAGTATAGTTGACATTTAATAATCTACATCAGTGTTTTCGAGTCGGCATTAAGGGTGTGTTTGGTAGGGGGAAATGAAGAGAAATAAATTTAGTTTTATTTCTCAAGTATGTTTGGTAGAGAGAAATAAAAAAGTGAAGAATCGAAGAGAATTAGGTTGAGAAATGGAGAGAAATGGTAGTGTAATTTTTGTCACCCCAATTTCCATAATTTTGGTAGAGAATTTGGAGAAATGAGTTTTTATTTTTATTTTTCTATTTTTTTTAATCACGGTCGGGTCAAATTCGGGTGAAGACTAAAAATTTCATGCTCGAACCCGACCCTATTTGAATTCCGGTTACTCGGGTTCGAGTCAACTCGGGTCGGGTCCATTCGGGTTCGGGTCAACCCAAATACGTGTACAATGTACTAAAAATGCCCTTTTTTTACTCTTTTAAATACAAAATTTATATTAAAAAAATTAACAAAATCTTTATTCGGGTCGACTCGAACCCGAGTTAGCAAAACTTTTTCAATCCGATACCCGACCCTATCTAGCATTTGTGTTACTCGATTCACCCGAATAAATTTTTTTGACCCGGTTAACCTGACCCGAATAGGCTTAATCGGCGTCGGGTCCGAATAGGCTTAACCCAACCCGAGTAATATGACTCAAAAAAATGATGGCGAAATTATTGTATTATAATCGCTCTTTATTTTAGTTTTTCAAAAGAAGAAAAATATTTCGTGATTATTTTTATTTTAATTCTCTTGTATTATCAAACAATAGAATTCAATACATTTCTCATTCAATTCCATTTATTTGAATTCCATTCTCTACTTCATTTATAATCTTTGAAATTCTTTCTACCAAACGTGCCCTAAGAGTTTGTGTTAATTAGGAACAATTACGTACTTTAGGTACAAGGCTGACGCTCAAGCATTTAAATATTGTTTGTTGCCGAGACTGATGAGTATTAGGGTGCGTTTGGTATCCTGGGTTCATCCCAGAGATTTGGATTTAGCCTCAAAAACTATGTTTGGCGTGAAAGATGGGTTGAGTTGGGCCCACAAGAAAGAAAATATGAGGGGTTCTAGCAAAGTTGTGTTGCTCAGTTGGTTTTGACAAAATGAATATACTTTTCTTCAAAAAAATTGACGTGGAGCATTGTTAGCCACATAAGTTTTTTTAGTTTACATAAATATTGATTTTATTATTTTTTTTGTTATATTTCATATATTTTTTTTTTCTCTCTTTTCATTTAATTCAAAACATATACCAAATTTAAATTCAAATTCAAATCAAAATTCAAAACCCATCTACAAACCAAACAGACCCTTAATGTCGAAAACATCTTCTTTTTTAAATATCATTGTTTCTTTTTGTCATGATTTATATGAGGCTGGGTGTTTGAAAAATGCTATAAAGCTTGGGTTTTATGCACACAATGTCTCACAATAACTTTTGAGTATGTGGTGTCTTATCGCTTCACGATTACTTTCTTGAATTGGACTTTATGCAGGAGACAACGTCTCACATGCAATATCTTTTGAGCTTTATTTAGGAAATGATGTCTCACATACATTAATGTTTCGCAATTTATGAAAAGGTTTTGCAATTTATGAATTCAAAATCAGATCTTTCGTAGTGTTTGGTACGTCGCAATGAGAGTTGGAATGGAAAACACCATTACGACAGAATGAAAAAATCATGTTTGTTTACAATAATGGAATGTAATGACTTATTGCATGCAATCACTCATTACGTCAAAAACCATCATTTTTATTCATTAGGGGACCCTTGTTTTTTTCATTTAATCTTGGAATGGAATGATAATTACATAAAAATCATTTATTAATTACTCATCAAACAAAAAAAACATATTTAATTAAAGTCTGTTTTAGTCTTTTTATTATCGATTACATTCTATTTTATTTTTGCAACCAAACATAATTACAATCGTAATGCGTCATTCCATTACTTCATTTATTCAATTACGATGTTCATTCCATTCCATTACTACTTCATTTCGTCATACCAAACATACCCTTTGTGTTTTATGAAAGTATTAAATCCTCATTTGTCAACACAAAATTATATAGCAATAGTTGGGTATTCGCTCGTTGTGGTGACATGTACCTTAAAATAAATGTTACCGGCATCAAAAGGCAAAAGTGGCAGCTAGTTGAGTTATTTTTATATGATGGCCTTTTAAGTGCTTGGTCTTTTAGTAATTTTCTTAGATTGTACCATGTAATAATATAAGAGCGTCTCCAATGCATTACTCAATTGAATGTAATACAATGACACGTCAACATCTTATTCTTTTATACAAAGCATTAAACTTTGCAACTTTATTAAGTTTCCACATCATCATTTTATTCTATTTTACTTATAATATATTGTATATAATTTATGTTTAATAGACAAATAAGTTACTAAAGTTTAGTAAAATGTTCACCTAAGTTTCTATAGTTTAGAACGTTACAAATAAGTTACTCAGCCTTTTGTCACCGGTTACGTAAGTTACTGTCATAGTTTTAACCTTTTACTACAAGTTAGTTTGTCTTTTTCTTAGAACGTCAATTTTTTGGACGTTATTATAAGTTTTCACCTGTTTTTATGTGTTTTCTTACGTTTTTGCACGTTATTATACTCTAACATTAAATAAATAAATAAGACATGAAAGTCCAAAACTGATGACCTATTAAAAAATATTTTCTTCCGTATTAACACGGTTTGCTCAGCTAGGAGATACACATATTATAATAAAGGAAGGTGAGTTGTACATTATTTTTTTTTTTGCTATTAACCACTAAATAACACCCGGTGATGCACACATTACAACATGCAGATGCAGAATTAGTGATAGATGACAAAAAAATGGTATACAAATCACCTCCCTTATATAAACTGATGTGCTGGCAACCAATGGATTGTGCGTTCAAAATGTCAGTATTGTTCGATGCTACATAGACCAAGTGTAGATGCCTTAATTGTACTTTTGAGATAAACTATATTTGATTAATTTATGTATTTATTATGTATTGAGTATTTGTAAACTTAGCTATACTTGTAATGTTTAAAAAATATTTATGAAAATCTTAAAAAATTTGAGAAGGGAAGTGCTAAAATGCATTATAAGTCGCATAACAATACAAATGGCGCAATTTTTTTAGACTTCTGAAAGAAAAGTCTTATAAGCGGAATGATTTTACATGTGATTGAAGTGTAATATAATTGAAATCTTACTTGATTTTGTTCATTTCGATACAACTTAGACGATTATGAAAATTGAAGAACTTTGGTACCGTTTGAGAGGATTTGCGATATAAAACCTCTACTAGGCTTATTTTCAAGATCAAACGCAACTAAAAGAGATGCAGCAGAATCAGTAAATACTAGTCTTTCCTTTTTGCCTTGTTATCTACCTTCTATTAGGCTTAACGTCACTCCATTATCTGATGGTGGTAAAGATATAATTGAAGTGGAGCCGTTTTCACATCCTTGAATAAAGAAACCAGGCGGTTTAGGAGAAGGCAACAAACCTTCACCACCCAACATGGAAACCACAGATAGTGTGTTTGGTCTATCTTCTGCTCGCTGTTGCACACATAAGAGACCAATGTGTACTGACCGCAACACTTCAGGAACAGACCATGACTTACCTAATGTAGGATCAATTATTTCTAGAGATTTGCCTTCTTTGTAAAGTCTCCATGCCTATATGAGTCCAGATAAATGGCAACCAGAAATTAGTTCAATTTAATTATCAAAGATTATAATAAAACACTTACATGTCCAAGAAGGTTATCATGATGATCTTCATTAATAAAACCTCTATTTTTCTTCCCGCTCACAATCTCCAAGACTAACACACCAAAGCTGAAAATATCTGACTTCACCGAAAACAAACCATTTACTGCATACTCTGGAGATATGTAGCCCCTGAGCAGAAGTTAGGACAATGCAATTAAATAGACGGTAGACAAATGTAGATTATATCGAAGTATCCGATAATACAAATTTGAAGGATTCTTACAAAGTTCCTACAACTCTCTTGGTATTTGCTTCACTTTCATGCTCTTTAAACATTCTAGCCAATCCAAAATCTGATATCTTAGGATTCATTTGATGATCGAGCAAAATGTTGCCTGCTTTTAAATCCCTATGTACAACTCTATGCCGGGAATCTTGATGCAGATAAAGTAGACCTCGAGCAATTCCATGGATAATGTGGAAACGTTGTGGCCAATCAAGTGATGACTTACTTAATTCATCTGCTCAAAGTGTAAGAAAACTATATATTTTTTATATTGGAAATTTTAAAATATAACTATTTTTTATAGCACTGAAAGAGAGCCAAACCAAATATGAAACTGTCCAGGCTTTTGTTAGGCATGTATTCATAAATTAACATGGTCTCATCTCCTTGCATGCAGTATCCTAATAGCTTCACAAGATTCCGATGTTGAAGTTTAGCGATGCAAATAACTTCATTCTCGAATTCGTCTAGTCCTTGTCGTGAGGACTTTGATAGCCGTTTCACTGCAATCTCTTGTCCTTCTTCTAGCACACCCTGGAGGCTAACATGATTAGTACATGCAATTTGATTGGCATAAACAACAAATTTATATTTTGTTTGATTTTTCCTTATTCCGATATGAGCTTCTAATTCATAAAATTTTGACATCTACCTTGTAAACTGGACCAAACCCACCTTCTCCCAGCTTGTTGTCAACTGAAAAGTTGTTAGTGGCCTTCGCAACTTTTGATAAGCTAAACAATGGCACATCTATAATTTCTCCCTTCTGGCTGCTACCTTTGTTATCTTTATCACGGATGGTCACAGGTCTACCTAGAATAGGTGCAATGAGACGACAATCTTATCATAAAAAATATCAACCATGAGGTGTTTTGTTATATCTATAGAATTTAGATTGATATTCCTTGCCTGCTCGTTCTGCATCTGATATATTCTTCCTTTTATTCCAATTGTAGAGTGCCAATATCAGGCCCAATAAAATCAAACCGGCTGAAATTGATAACGTTACTGTAATAACTACTCGTTTTGTTCGGTGAAGACTGGAATGAAGAGCTATATTAAAGCAAACAAATAGAATTGTGTTACAAAAACATATAATAGCAATAAACATCATATATTCATTCACTTTGTTAGATCAAAACATTAAGCTTTAACAGAAAGAGATATCTATATAAAATGCATAATTTTGTAAATATAAATTAAATTACCTAGTAATTCAGAGGCTGCTAATCTAACATAAAGATCTTGTCCATTTTGTGGGTACACACGGACGTCAATCAATTCCCCAAACCATCTCAAGCATCCGACTCCACCTGGAGTGACGTTTGGATTTGCATAGGCGGTACAAGAGCAATTATTCTTGCAAGCCACCTCACAATCTTGTACACTCATATTGCCACTATAAACAGCATTCTGTGTGTCCGGCAATTTCATGCTTGAAAGTCTTAGAAATCCCTCTTTGGGCCCACAATCTAAAGCTGTACTCCTTCTACATCCACTCGTATAATTATCCGGACTCAACTGATCTCGGTTATTTGGTTCAAACCCTTTCAAGCACCCACATTTTGGATAAGCTACAGTATTGCAGCTACCATATGGACCACAAAGTCTATAGGTGTCACAATTATCCAAGGGTAAGGTGAGATCCTGCGTCCACTCTTTATTACGCATATTTATATGCCAGAACTCATGCCTCCCACCAGGAGTTATTATGCACCTGAAGGCGTAGGCGGTGCTATTGAAAGAAAACATAAAATACATCTCCTTCTGATTGACAACCATATCAATTTTGTAAGAATAAAATTGGTTAGGTTTATAGTTTGGCTGTCCAGCGAACTGTATGCCATTATACGGGCCAAGCCTAGCTTGAATAACAGACCCTCTGCTAATATATTCTTGCTGATATTTACCCTTAGCCATTAAGATTGAGACAGTATACTCACCTGGCGAAGGATCGTCTGCACTCTTCCATGATCTTAGGTATGTCTCTCTTCCTGTTATGAGGTTCTTCCCCACTTTCATTCCTGGTAGGTAAGTATCTCCAGGGTAATCAAAGCTTTGCCAAAGGACACTATTATCATCCTTAATCACCAGATTACCATCATCCATGAGTTGTACTGCAGGATTGGCACTTGTGCTAGATATAGAGGAGTTGGATGACCAAATAATGTTACCACCACCATTGACAATTGAAAGGATACCTTGCCTGTCAAATTTGACAATACCTGAGGTATTGTTAACTGGATTTATCGGGTTAGCAACCCATGCGATCGTACGAGGAGATGTGTCCTTATACCATATTCCAAGGTATCGATTATTAGAACTCCCTGGGCTAAAGAAGCCAAGCTCAAATTGTTCATTCCCTGAAACAATTGTCTCGCCATCAGAGATTTTCTGATTCACAACTAGAGTGTCTAATGCATTACAAGTTGTTAGGATTAGAAAAAAGAAGGTAAATGAAGGGAGTAACATTATTGTTTAATTCTTATCACAAAGGAGTTGTATTGCTTATTTGAATTGTTGATTCGTAACATTATGATTGCTCTTATATGGATTAAAAAAGTGAAACTTGATTGAGGGGGGAGATTAAAAGTAAACCGATAAAAGAAAGAAACTGGGTTGGTCAATTGAAAAGTATGCTAGTTAATGGTTTACTATGAACGAGGACTTCATAACTCCAACTAATTACTATTCTCTAATTTTCAACTGAGTTGAATAATCATTTTATGTTAGGCCAATGCTAAATAGATACTTTACTTTTTGTACATAGGTTGTTCGGGATTAGTACATCCAATTTACGAGTGATATATGTGATCGTTCTTTATACACACATGCACAACTTAACCAAATTCATAACAGCTTTAGAGTTTAGACCAAGTAAAAGTGGTTAGTTTCCTTAACATTAATGTCTAAACGAAAGTGTACCTAGACAAGTAAACCTTGTTGACCAGTACACCCAAATTACATATATAGGCTAGTAAACCTTCACTACTCGTCCACTAGCATTTTTTTTACTATTTGTATCATTTGTCATATGTAAGAACAAAAGTTTTGTGTTTTTTTCCATCCCGAAAAATAAACTTATCATGAATTTAAACTTATTATGGATTAACTTGGCTTCTCTTTTGGGCAAGGAAGCTTATGTTTGAATGTTGAATTTCTGAGGTTTTGATGGTCAAAAGATGCCCTTAGAGTATCAACAATGTAAAAAAAAATCTTTATGACTTTTTGCATTTAATGCCTTTAATGCATAAGTCATTAATGGCTAATAGGCTTTTGCAAAAGGTTTGTGTTGGCCTAGTCATGTAAAAAGCTTTAGTCATGCTACAATGGAAAAAAAACTATTTCAAAAGCTTTATAAACTAGCAAAAAGTTTTCTCATGTTTTATGCATTGCGGATGGTCTTACTAAGTGATATGACCGACAACGTACTATTTTTGGTTTGACATGCAAACAAAACAGCATGCATTAGACTCGATAAAACTTGAATGATATCAAAATTACCTTACATTTAATTTAAACCAGGGGGTTTTATAACCGCGTTCCATACGGAGTATTGAAAAAAGAAGTTTACGTCGTGAAGAAGATCTCGTTAAAATCGGTTTTTGTTTTTAATCATTAAAGGTTTTGAATATACACAACTACGTTATGATTTATTTGTAAACAGGCAAACATATATGAGTAAAAGGTTTTTGGCAAGGCTTATGTTTTTATGACCAATACACCATTTAGACACTACGGAGTACTAAATTAGAGACAACTACGTTAATTTATTATATAAATCTATTTTCATAAACTATCAGGGTACCCGTGCTATGCAACATCAGGTTCAATCTGATCAACATTTTTCGCGAGTAACATTTTTTGATTGTGCAAGTTGCCTAATGATCTACTCTTATGTGAAATAATTTTGTTAATAAAATAATATTGAGACACTACGGAGTACTAAATTAGAGACAACTACGTTAATTTATCATATAAATCTATTTTCATAAACTATCAGGGTACGCGTGCTATACAACATCAGGTTCAATCTGATCAACATTTTTCGCGAGTAACATTTTTTGATTGTGCAAGTTGCCTAAGGATCTACTCTTATGTGAAATAATTTCGTTAATAAAATAATATTGAGAATGTATTTTTATTATCTTCTGATGGATAAATGTTTTTTAGTTTTGTTTCTGATGCATAAAAGGTATACTTGGTTTTCGTGCTTATTATTTTTTGATCTGATGTTATTGTTTATATGTTCGTTTATGAAGCATTCATTTTACGTGTTAGTTACATTCTGATTTTTATTTACTGATGGAATTTCGGCCCAAACAAATATACTATGTCAAAATGTCAGGCCATTCCATTATAATCGATAAAGAAAGCCCATTTCAGTAACCCTAATAGTACCTATACAATTAAGTTTTTTGTTGTGTTATACCTAAACATAATAAACCTCTATTAACTGCTTGCAAACACTTAAGAAATCAACTTTATATCCTTCTTGATACTGTCATTTTCTTCGATACAAACTTTCAACTCTGTTTATACTTATCTAATGGATCTGCTAAACAGTCACGTATTACTTGATGATTTATTAAATTCATTTAATGAGTATAAATCTATTATATATAAAGATTGGGTCCTCTTCGCTTTAAGAGGAGTACATGCTTTGAGAATTGTACAAAAGTTTCCATGTGAGTTACCTCATGCTGCTGCTGTTGTTGTACAAAAGTTTCCATCGTCCATGTTTAATGAATCTCGAGTATATGAGAAGGTTTTGTAACAACGCCCAATTCAATTGTCTCCCAATATTATTAACCAACACCAAAGTTTCAATTACATCCTTTCGAATTCCTTTTGCAAAAGTTAAACAATTGGAGTTTACTGCAGCTTCTTTAAAGATTCTTCCCCCAATCTTTACACATAGATGATACTGATTTCTTGAAGCTTTGTGTGGGTTTTGAGGTAAGGCTTCTTCCTATAAACTTTGTGTGGGTTTTTAGTTTTTTGATTTTAATATCTTTTTGATTTTGAAATTAGGGATTATGTGATAATTGAGGGTTTCATTAATTTTGTTTTTCGGATAATTTTTTGCAGGTTACTTTGCTTTTGCAGGTTTTTGTTTTCAATTTCTCTTTGATTTTAAAATTAGGGTTTACGTAAGAATTAGGGGGTTTTGTTAATTTTGTTTTTCATGATTTGACTGATCTTAGTTAACACATGATAAAGGTGAATTTCACTAGGTATACTGTGCAGGCTTCAATCCCCTGAATCTAATACCAGCAACACATGAAAAAGGTAAATTTCAACAGGTATATATGTACATACGTCATAAAGACTGTGCAACTAAACCTTTGTTTGTGTAGTTATGTTCGACGGCCTAGAAATTTTTTAGATTGTTGCATAAATCGGTGTTTCGATGGGGCTCCGTTCTTGGGTAAATGTTGTGGACTAATTTATCTTTGTTTGTGTGGTTAATTTTTTTAGATTGTTGCATAAATCGGTGTTTCGATGAGGTTACATTGGGGATCAAGATAAGGTTATATTGGCTTTTTTTTTGGTTACGATAACATGATTTATGAGGCTGTTTAAACTGAATATAGATATTGATTGACTTATGACCGGTTTTTTAAGCGCGTTTTTAAAAATAGCCTATTAATGAGTGAATGGGGTAGCAAACGGAAAAGACAAGCTTCTTTATAAAAAGTGACAGATGAATTAATATGCCGACACTTTATAACAAGTTATCATTTGGGGCAACGAAAAAACAAGGTATGCGATGCACACACCTTTTAAAGACATTAATGTATGCACGTGGTTAATAAGCTAAGGTCAAATTATAATTGTGGTTATCAAACAACAGAAAAGGCAATGGCAGTTAGGTTGTATGAAGCTGAGAGAATGAGAATGATTGAAGAACTTGGGAATGCTTCTTCCATTATAAAGAGAATCTTGCTGTCTTGGGATGGTTTGCCATGGTCGGGAACCCGATTTCATGGTCGCTAGTGGGTCAAGAGGCTCTTTGAATAGGTAACTATGCTATTTTCAGTGTCATTAAGTTTGGATGTACGAGGTATAATGTATGTGCTTACACGCTTGATGATGCTTGCTTTTGGCAAGAAATAACATGCTTTTGTTCAATTTCCTCATAAACAAGAGTAGGCAAGCTGATTTTTTTTGGCAGGCAAGCAAACTTGGTGGCGTCGAGTAGAAAGCAACACGTTGACAAGAGAGGATCCCGAGTTGTACAAGTAGGATCCCGAGCTGTACACGATGGTCTTTTGGATGAGGTTCGTCTTCTAATTTCCCTATTTCTCTTAAAGTTTAAGACAACGGGGACCTAGATAGAATCTTTACCATGCAAACCGACTAATAACATGCTAAGCTCATAGTTCTAATCATATATTGGTTGTATGTTCACTCAGTTAAAGTAGTAGCCAAGAGAAATGTTCATAAGGGCCACGAAAAAAATAAAAATAAAACAGTTTATGTGGAATTGAGGATAATGATTTTGCTTAATTTTCATTTTGTATCTTTTTTGCTTCCCAAAATGCTGACTTGCATTTTCCAGGAGAATGGTACAGGTCATGTTACTTGCATAGCTCCAGTAAAAGTTGAAGTGGATTACGAACTACTCGCTCCGTATGAGAATGTTGGTGCCAACATGGTTGAAGATGGGAGTGTTGTAGGAGGTGAAAATACAAGGACACATGAAAATGTGAATCAGGTCTTTTAGATGGAACAAATGATATTTCCCCTAATTCACTTAGTTTTTAACCTGTAAGATACTTTGTTATTACTGCTAATGGTAAATATGAATAGCCTATTGTTGCAAACTTTAACATTTTTAGCCTTTTGTGTTGCTTTTCAGGTCCATCACACATTTGCATCTGCAGGATCTGATGGTGCTTTTAACTTTTGGGACAAAGATAGCAAACAACGATTGAAGGTGATCTTTTTATTATCAGTTTACGAATTATGTTATTGCTTACGCCTGTTTTTTTATTTTACTTAAACCAAACTTAATTATCATGACAGAACCTTTTGAAGAAGTCACAGAAAATACTCACTTAAAATTGCAGCAGAACTGAAGCAGAATGACCTGATCCAAACACTCATATAATAACAGACAACAACATTTCTAGCAGAACCGTAAGCAAAACCAACAGTCCATGCAGCGGACTCACTAGAACATTGTTTGAGTATATTGTGAGGTTAATGTGACGTGTTCATCATTTCATTTGACCCCGTATCGAAAAAACCTGTTTTGACCCATGCCAAAGGAGCCGATACATGAAAGAGCTATTTTAACATGTATTTTATTTTGAATTTTAAAATTGATTATGGAAATATTCATTATTGCTGCAATATATGTGTTTTACTATTACTATAAAAATTGAACCATTTCTTTCTAATGATCAGCAGGAAGCAATCGTCAATCAACGCATAACAGTTAGGCAAGTAAACTACGATTGGGTAAGTCATTAAGCAATTTCTCAACTCGAATGGTGTCCTGCATGGTATGGTTTATCACAGATTTTACGTTTGTCTAATATTTTGCTTTGACTCGATCTTTTAAGGTCTGATGAATAGGATGCAATTGCCACTCAGCTAAGAAGGTGATCTAAAGCTCATATTACTGATTTGTTCTCATGTGGATTGAAATGCTTTATTTATACCCTAACAACTGCTTACTATTTGAAAGTTGTTAAACGTTATACATCAATAACATGTGGTTATAATAAGAAGGAATTTGTGGTTAACCGATGTTTGGATAGCTCTGTAAAGTGACCTTACTAATTGGAGATGGTATAATTCTTTAAGCCTGTTACTATTGTTTATAGTTTTAATGTCGTAAATGTGGGTTTTTAACTCTTAGATTTTGTTGCCAACCTGCAACATCGACACATGATCAAGATGTTTTTAGTTTTTATCCAGAAGAAAGATTTTGTAACGGTTTTGAGGAAGTTTTGAGTAGATACAAAGTGATTGTTCCTCATCTAAAGCTTGCAGGTCCGAGATATAATCTACAAATAGCTTACCTTTAGTTTATAATTTAGTTGGCGCTTCTGTTTTTAAGTCTGTTTATATCTCCTGTTGCATGAGGACCGACCTCGTTTTCTCCTGTCATTTAGCCCTCCTATAAAATATATTGTAGCTCCGCCACAAAACCTAAATGTTTATATCTCCTGTTGCTTCAGGGCCGACCTCATTTGCGAGAAAGGTGATGCAGAGTTTCATGGAGAGGCTGTTTTAGTAAAGGGAGATTACCAAGTATAAGGAATAAAGGAGGACTTGGAGGAAGGTTTGACCATCTTTTTTTGTTTGTGAAAAGCTTGATCAGTAGAATGATTAGAAGAGTGAAGATAATTAACTTGGAGAAATTTTCTTCTACCATATTGTGTATCTTTGTTCAAGTTTTTTCAGATGCAAACTGATCCGTCCAAACTATACCTTAAAATATATATAATATATAATAAAATATAAAATATATATAAGAATAGTATAAAAGCAGAATCAGTAAAACCGAGAAGTAGTATAGAGCTTTCCCGGGTCGTTTATCCCCAACGAGGCTGGACTGGTAAATCGATACGATCGAAAAATTGAGTTTGAAGGCAGGAATTGGTTTGGGAAGTGGAAAAAGTCAAATTAGGTAATAACGGACTAAAACGTTTAAGAAAAACCTAGAAATTACAAAATTAAACTAGAAAACGAGACCCCGAATCCCGAACAAAAGGGGGAAAAACCTAAAATCTTTAAAAATAACCCTACGAAAAATTTTTCACTTCTAAACTACTCTAGGGATCAAATAACGAAGAATGAAAAAGACTAGACCGAAAACGGAGTTCGTTTGACCCAAAAACGAGTCAAAACAAAATCCCGTACCCGGACCCGTTCTTTAAAAGAGGGAAAGTTATAAAAATGACCCTACGAAAAATTTTATATTTTTCCTACAAACTAGATGACAAAAGAAAATTTTCTAAAAAAGCAAAATATTTTTTTGATAATTTTTGTATTTTTTATGAATTAAATAAACTTTTATCTAAATTAAATTATAAAAAATATTAAACCTTATCTAAAAATTCTGAAAAATTTACAAAAAATTCTTTGCTCTATAAAGTTCCTACGAAAAATGAAAACCACAACACAGCTTAAAGAATAAGCCCCGAAATAAGCTTGAACAGCTTATAAGCTTATTTGGTCAAAATGACCTTAAATACTAAGGCCCTTGAGTCTTTAACGAAAAAGACCCAAGGGCGCAGTGGTAAGGTGTGTGTTATAAAGGGGATGTATCGCTTGGTCCCGGGTTCGAGTCTTGCTCACCCGGACCAAGTGTCTTCCCCTTTTTTTTTTTTTGAAAACTCAAAGAAGCAAAGTTGTTAAGCTCGTGGGGCTTAACAACTTTGTCAACTAGAGCTTTTTATGAAAAGCAAAGAATAAGCTTAAAAATAAGCTTAAACTTGACAGAAATGCTTAAATGGCTAAAAAGCAAGAAAAATGCTAAGTCTATTTTGGACTTAAGGTCGAATTAAGCTAAGATAAAAACCAAAATAAGCTAAAGGGTCTAAACTAACATAAATAAGCTAAAAAGAGAAGGAAAAGCTAAACTATATAAGCTGTGGGAAGCTTATTATGACAGAAAAGCTTAAACAAAGTTTAAAGGGCTAAAAGGCTTAACTTGGGCATTCAAATAAGCTACCTAAAAGGAAATAAGCAAACTAACCATTTAACTTAACCTAAAAAGCCACTAGGAAACAATTTGAGCTTATTGAATAAGCTCAATAAGCCAAAATCAAAAATAAGCAATCCTTCAGCCTATCTTAAGCTAAAAACAGTCAAAGGGCGTGTTTGAGCTTAAAAATAAGTACACAAATGAGCTTCTTAAGGTCTGAAACTTTGAGGGCTTATTTAAGAGCTTATAGACTCTTAAAATAAGCCAAAAACTTGGGCTTAAGTGTGCTTAATGGCTGAGAAAAATAAGCCTAAAGTCTCCCCTTTGCACCAGGGGAGCTTTAAGGCAAATCTCAAAGGCGGGGAAATTATGCAAGAGTCAAAGGCTTATATTGACAAGACTTATTTAAGCTGTCAATAAGCTCTAAAATAAAATCTAAAGTAAAACAGATTAAAGACACTAAGAATGAACTTGTGCACAAATTTTAAGCTTCCAAAAATCATTTTAGCTTACTTATTTTTGATGGTGAAAAAAGGGGTATGGGCTTTTAAAAACTGTGACCAAAAGAACTTGGGTGAATTTGACTCACAAAGTCAAAAGACCAAAGCTTGTTTTGACAGCTCTTTTAGACACACAAACCACACACTTTTTGATGCTCAACTCAAACCCACAAGTGCTTGACCAAATAAGCACTTGTGGTATCTTAAAAATCTCACAGTTTTGAGAATGGATTTAAAAACTTTGAAAAACCATTTTGAATCTTTAAAACTTGTGAAAACAGTTTAAATGAGCTTAAAACTTAAGCTTTTGACTCACTAAAGTGCCTCAACCCATGCACATACCATTTTGACCCGTTTTATAAGTTATCCCAAACACCCCTTTACCTTAAAACTGTCAAGGCAAAGTGGCTTTAAAATCTATTTTTAAGCTAAAACTTTGAAAACCTTTTATCTACTTCAACTGATATTACACTACTTAAGCTATTTTAACACTAAAAGTAACAGCTTATTAATGAGATTAAGCTAGTTTCTCTACTAGTTTACTACACTAAGTGACAGTTTTGAAGGATAAAGTGATATTACACACAATTATGCAATGAGAACTTAAAACAGCTAAATAACAAGCCTAAACTAATGTGTTTACAAAGATTGAAAGCAAATAAGCTAAAAATTAAGCTAAGTGAGAATTTAGAAATAAAACCTTGGATTTTTGTAGTCTCAGTCACAAAGCCACTCTTTCTGAGTGAGTGGCTTAAGATCATACTTAAATGGCTCCTTAGCCTCTAAACCTGAGCTTAAAAGCTCAATAAGCTCTTGGGAGCTTATTACCTTAATAGCTTCAAATTTTGAAATCAAAAGAGTCAATTATGAACTAAAATGGACAGAAAACAGTATGTAAGAGCTTATAACAAGTTTTAAACTGAATTAGAGCTTATTAACAAGAAAAAGCTCTAATGAGCTTATTGAGAGCTTATTGAGTAAAAAGAGCTTAATCTTTCATTAAAACTGAAAATTACAAATGCATAAGAGAAGTTAACTTAAAAACACTTTAAACTTTAAAAATTACACTGAAAACTACTTAAAAAACTACACACTTTGCCATAATGGCTTTACAAAGCTTTTTATAGGAAAACTAAGCTAGTGTCTTGCTTTCTTCTCTCTTGCTGTTGTGCTTGTTTGTAGACACACAAGAGGGTTGTGTTTGTTGTGTGAGAGGATCACAGCCTTTAATCTTGGCCCTTCAATCCTTCTTGGGTCATCTTGGTCGTCGAAGTAGGCTTAGGGAGTTGTGAGATTGCCAAGTTGGCAATCTTACAGCTGGGAAGGTTATTGTCCATGGGGTTGGTTGAGTTTATAGGGTAAAAGAAGCTTGGAAACCTGTGAGTGTGTGGGGAGTTGAAATGGCGGGAAAAATGAGTTTGTACGAAGGTTAGGGATGACAGGTACGGGTTTGGGATGTGGCAAGTTTGGTCCTTGATGGTTATATATGTGTTTGCATCCGTCGTCCCTGTGGTTATATAACTTTGGGGACTTGGCAAAACAAGTCCCCAAGAGTTATAGTGCAACTGCACCACACGTCCTTGGTTTGTTATAACTCCAAGGACTTGACAGTTTTAGTCCTTGGAGTGTAACTTTGCCTCCATGGCAGTTTTGGCCCTTCTCTTTTCTTTTCTCTTTTCTTCTTACAAATACAAGTTTAGGGTTTGGTAATTTTTACCCTCAAACTTATATTTCTTCACATGTTGACTTTTGGATTTGTCGGGGTTGACTTTGACTTTGACCAGTTGACTTTTCTGTTGACTTTTTGACTTGATTGACTTTTCGGCTTTGATTTGGCTTTGTCTTTCACAGTCTTTTCCATTCCGAGTCCGGTTTTGTCGTTTTGGCTTTGTTTTTCGTCTTTTTCTTAGTTATCCGTTCCTGCACAATACAATTAGCAGAACAAGCATATATTTGGCATTTTAAGTCCGTTTTTGGTTATTTCAGCTTGTTTTTAAAGGTAAAAGGTATGTGTAATTAAGCACATACCATTGACCTTCAGGATTAACCGGAGTTAGGGTCACATGAGTATCTTCAATTACTTGAGTAGTTTTAGGAGCGTCTATCATTTCCGCATCTCATCCTTCCAGATTAATGTTTGCTTCAAAGATTTGTTCAACATTCACCTCTTCTTCCTCAGCATATCTACTTTATGGTAAATCATCATTTGCTTCATCATCCAAAGGTTCATAATGAGAAGGTGTTTGAACCCTCGGATCAAAAGACTCTTCATCTTTATCTTCTTCATCACGTTTTTCTTCAGTATCATGAGAAGTAAACTTGGGATGTACAAAATCATCACCCTTAGTGTCTGATACTGTTCTTTCACTATCGTTATCATCACCTTGATCATCATCTAGAACACCTTGATCATCATCATCATCTTTATTATCATCTTCATCACTTGGCTTCCAAGGTATCTCTTCCTCATCATCTAAGCGATGTAGGTACATCGGGAACCCCTAGTTTAACACCAGTTCCTTCATGTGCACCAGAGCCGCTGGGTTAAGAGATGTGAGTTTGAGTTAAGCTTCGTTTGGTAGCCAGCTTTAATTATTTAACCTCAGTCAATGTGATATCTAAGAGAGTGTCCAATCCGATAGCTGGTTGCTTTTTCTTTCTAGACTTTGCTACCTTAGCAGTTGCTTTGACTCTTTTACCAGAGGAAGGTTTGGGTACATCATCAGTCTTTGTCCTGGAAGATCGACATACATATTTTGGTTTCGGTTGCACCTTTCCAGTAGCAAGAGCATGGTAAGTCTTGTATGCTTTAGATTCTTTCATTGCTTGAGTTGTTAAGTAAATAGGAAGAATGACACCATATTTCTGAACTACTTCATGCTGAGGGATGAACATCATTGTAGTGAGAATGTGATCATCATTAGCCATGTGCCAATCCACCGTGTTCCTTCTCGGAATCGATTGATCTTGTGACATGAAGTGATTGATGATGACCTTGGTGAATTTTGGGTAGTATAGGTACTTGTTCTTTCTGGACTCCTTGTTTTTAATTTGATACACTAAGTCTTCCCATAGAAGGTAGACAAAGTCAACATTTTCTTAATGATATAAACCCCAAAGAATCTGAGCCTAGAAAGTCGAAGTGTGTCGATTCCGATAACTTTACCACTAAGACATTTGTTGATGATGGTAGCAAATATTCTCCAAGGTTGAGGTAGCAAATCAACCTTGACATCAGAGAGAAGCTTGATGGTTCCAGAATATCCAAGTTCTCTCATGAAAGCAAGAATGTCTTCTTCAAACAGAGTATCAACAAAATGTTGTTCAAGAAGCTTTAGACATATCTGAAGGATGTTCCTGAAAGTGTCCAGATTAAAAGAGTAAATCTTTTTGTTCATCTTGAATCTGATGGTGTGCTTGTGGTAAGAATCCGTATTCCATAATTCTTGCATGTAGATAGCAGGGACACTTGTAGTGATCAGAATTCTTGTTGGGTTTATTCCAAAGCGACTTGAAATATGGGTTCCTTGGGTTTATTCTAGTGTTAGCTCCATCTCAGTCAGCATTATTCCCGATTCTCATTTTTTCTCCTTTTGTATCTTACCTAAGGACTTCTACACTAACTAGTGGATATCCCTGGGTAGATCCCTCCGGTTCTTGCTGGATCATGAGATTTGAATATCTATGCCAAACCACCTTATAGCTCCATAAATTTAAGTACATGGTCGGTCTTTTGGGTATTCCATCTCAATCAAAACTAAAATCATTGAAAATTTTAATCAAAGTGTTTAATATAAATATCAAAAAATTTACACTTTGAAAGTTTTTTCATCATCACTAAAAGCTCCCCCTTAACATGTGCACCGTAATCATAGTACATGTTAAGTTTAGAGTGCATTGAGTCTATTTTATATGATCACATTTCAATACAAATTAGGTTTAGTTTAATCACATTTTCTCCCCTTATCCAAAATGTTAATCCCTTGATATTTTGGATATCAATTGATTAAACGTTCGGGGACAAAATGTTACATAATAACTATCAGGAACATTTTAATGCTCCCCCTCAAAGTATGAGGGATATGATATAGTGTTGAGAATGAAATTTTGAAAGATTTTGAATTTTGTGAAAAATTCTTGAAAAATCATCGTACTCGAACACCACATAAGCCTAAGTCTTTTACTACTTATGTACATATTCACATGTTTATTATATACGAAGATTTGACCTGAATGATGAGAACATCATATGATGAAATCATATGGTCCTTTGTAGCAGCCGTAGGTCTCCTTCGTACAATCTCCCACCAACGACCTTTTCTAAGCTCCTCATTAACCTTCTTTCTTTCAAGAAGTTGTCAATCTGATCTTTCTCTGTCCAAGCACTCTTCGACATTGCTTTAACTTTCTTTCCAAGTTACAAAAGTCTTTGCATCAGACTTCGAGTGTGAAACAGATTCAGATACACATGTAACTTGAGCTTGTGAGGTTGATGATGTTGTCTTTGCTTCCCCCTAAACCAACAATCCTTTCTTGAGTAGATTCAGAACTTTCTTGCAAGCCGCATCAAGTAGTCTTGATGTATAAATCCCAAGTATCCAAAGTACACAATTAACCCTTTCAAGACTTTGATACCGCAACATTAAAGTCAATTAAGTCCCAAATGAGTGCATTTCTCTCTTCAGGATAATGATGATATAAATTGAAACCCCAGAGTCAACCAAGTCTTGGATGTCACAATTATTCCCTTTAAATAGTCAAAATGATAACTCCAAAGTCAACTAAGTCTCGGAAGAAGTCATTTCTTCCTACAGGATACTGACAATCTAAAGGAATCATCATACCTATGTGTACCTCTTCTATCATATATACCTACTTCTTTTAAGAATACGCTTAGGGATTGACCGGTCGGGTAAAACATTAATTGAATCAGACAGAATTCTTCTCACGTTTTAAAGAATTATACTTCCAACACTTCCCCTTGGGGACTCAAATGATGCATACTGACTAATGACGATATGTCTCTTCCACCATGAGATTGAAATAGTGCACCCAAAAGATTCAAAAAGGCCTAAAATTAAAAGAAGCTAACCTCAAAAGAAAAAAGAAGCAAACCTCAAAAGAAGGCCATAGACACTATAAAGTATACATCTACTCCTTCCCCCTTGTTGGTTTCAATCAAAGTGTTTGATATAAATATCAAAAGATTTACACTTTGAGAGTTTTTTATTATCACTAAAAGCTCCCCTTTAATATGTGCACAGTAATCGTAGTACATGTTAAGTTTAGAGTGCATTGAGTCCATTTTATATGATCATATTTCAATACAAATTAGGTTCAGTTTATTCACATTTTCATCCCTTCTCCAAAATATTAATCCCTTGTTATTTTGGATATCAATTGATTAAACGTTCGGGGACAAAATGTTACATAATAACTATCAGGAATATTTTAATGCTCCCCCTCAAAGTATGAGGGATATGATATAGTGTTGAGAACGAAATTATTTGAAGTGATTTTTATTTTTTGTCAGAAAATTCTTTGAAATAAAATCATTGTACTCGAAACACACAACAGCTAAGTCTTTTATTACCTTATGTTAAATATTCACATGTTTATTATATACGAAGATTTGAATGAATGATGAGAACATCATATGATGAAATCATATGGTCCTTTGTAGCAGATCGTAGGTCTCCTTCGTACAATCTCCCACCAACGACCTTTTCTAAGCTCCTCATTAACCTTCTTTCTTTCAAGAAGTTGTCAATCTGATCTTTCTCTGTCCAAGCACTCTTCGACATTGCTTTAACTTTCTTTCCAAGTTACAAAAGTCTTTGCATAAACTTCGAGTATGAAACGATTCAGAATAACATGTAATTGAGTCTTGTGTGGTTGGTGTGATGTTGTTTAGCTTCCACTAACCAACAATCCTTTCTTGAGTCGATTCAGACCAATTTCTTGCAGCGCATCAAGCAGTCTTGATGTCTAAATCCCAGATATCCAAAGTACCAATTAACCTTTCAAGGAATTGATACCGAACTCCAAGTCTATTAAGTCCGAATGAGAGCATTTCTTCTTCAGGATAGTGATGATAATAAATTGAAATCACAAAAGTCAACCAAGTCTCGGATGTCACAATTATTCCCTTTAAATAGTCGAAATGAAAACTCCAAAGTCAACTAACTCTGGGAAGTCATTTCTTCCTACAGGATACAGACAATCTAAAGCAATCATCATACCTATGTGTACCTCTTCTATCATATATACTTACTTCTTTTAAAAATACGCTTAGGGATTGACTGGTCGGGTAAAACATTAATTAAATCAGACAGAATTATTCTCATGTTTTAAATAATTATAATCCAACACTTCCCCTTAGGGACTCAAATGATGCATACTGACTAATGACGAGATGTCTCTTCCACCATGAGATTGAAATAGTGCACCCGAAAGATTCAAAAAGGCCTAAAATTGAAAGAAGCTAACCTCAAAATACAAAAGAAGCAAACCTCAAAAGAAGGCCAAAGACACTATCAAGTATATATCTTCTCCTTCCCCCTTGCTGGTTTCAATCAAAGTGTTTGATATAAATATCAAAACATTTACACTTTGAGAGTTTTTCATTATCACTAAAAGCTCCCCCTCAACATGTGCACCGTAATCGGTTTAATCAAATTTACTCCCCTTGTCCAAAATGTTAATCCCTTGATATTTTGGATATCAATTGATTAAACGTTCAGAAACAAAATGTTACATAATAACTATCTGGAATATTTTAATGCTCCCCCTCAAAGTATGAGGGATATGATATAGTGTTGAGAACGAAATTTTGAAAGATTTTGAATTTTGCGAAATTTTTTTGAAAAATCATCGTACTCGAACACCACATAAGCCTAAGTCTTTTACTACTTATGTACATATTCACATGTTTATTTTATACGAAGATTTGACCTGAATGATGAGAACATCATTTGATGAAATCATATGGTCCTTTGTAGCAGCCGTAGGTCTCCTTCGTACAATCTCCCACCAACAAACATTTCGAAGCTCCTCATTAACCTTCTTTCTTTCAAGAAGATGTCAATTTGATCTTTCTCTGTCCAAGCACTCTTTGGCATTGCTTCAACTTTCTTTCCAAGTTATGAAAGTCATTGCTTTAACCATCGAGTATGAAACAGATTCAGATACA
>BQNB010004933.1:60207-104867 GCA_026074375.1 Tanacetum coccineum | reverse complement strand
ATCCATGGTAGTATTTGTAGAAAACGAGGAAGAATCTGAACTCGTTGAAACATTTGTTGAATCATAGTTATTAAAATAAACATCAAATAAATCTTTAAAACATTTGTTAAAATAATTTTTTGCATCTCTTGCAAAGAAAATGTTTTCCGTATGGAACTCCAAATCAATAGAAATCTTTTTTATAAGTAGTTCCACCCCGCTAATGTTAAAGCATAGGTTCAATGTGGCGGCACAAGTAATTACCGATGGAATTTCTTTGAAATATTTTCTGAGTTTTTCTTTCATGTGTACAACCATACTTGCAAATAGTGGACCATTAAATTCGTATTAGCCTAATTTTGAACACATCAAATAAATTTGGTTGAGTACCAAATGACTTGTGGGATAATAAACACCCGATGATAAAGTTGTTGCATTTTTAAAAACTTCGAGTAACTCGGTTATTTTTTAATAGTAAACCAATTTTGAGCTGAAAATGGTGCACACACACGTATTTTGGCAAGTTCCTCATGAAAAACTTGTAAAGTATTTTTTTTGGCGTAAACCACATATAAACATTTTATAAGTCGAATTCCATCTTGTAGGAACGTCCCAATTAGGGGTTAAACAAATAGAATCCGTCTCCTTACACAATCTAATATATTGTTTAGGGCAAATCACAAGGGAAAATATTATACTTGTCACAATATTTTTTTCAAACTCCAAACTTAAGATTTTGTCTTATGTGGTCAAGATAGTCTATTTTTAGCCTACATGATATTACATAACTAATCCCTAAACAAACATTGAAAATTCAAAACTTGTAACACACATTTTTCAAAACTTGTAACAAACATTTATCTAAACTAAAAAGAACTTATAACACACTTTCAAAACACACACTAACCCGATCCCTAAATCAAACCCTAAAGAAAACCGAGGTATCTCATCAGGTATCTCATTCAAAATCCCGATCAAGAAACCTTAATTAAGTAATCTTACCCTCGTTTTCCCCAATCCTGATCACCAAATAATAAAGAATCACAACAAAGGTTAGTTATTTTTTCCTCTTTTTGTGTTTACATTATTATTAACAGTTTATCATACCATATGGATTATTGCTAAGTAATCTTACCCTCGTTTTCCCCCACCCAAAGTAAATTAGTTGATTGCGTCTAGTGTGTTTAGGGTTTAGGTGCTATCAATGTGGATTCAGTTAAGGTACTAGCAAAGTGCATTGTGATTCATTTGTTAAAGGTACTAGCAATGTGATTGATTAGTTGATTGAGACTATTGTGTTTAGGTGTGGATTCAGTTAAGGTACTAGCAAAGTGCATTGTGATTTATTTGTTAAAGGTACTAGCAATGTGACTGATTAGTTGATTGCAACTAGTGTGTTTATGGTTTAGGTACTAGCAATGTGCATTCTGTTAAGGTATTAGTCTGTTTATGGTTTAGGTACTAACATGGAGTTTGTTTTGTAGAAACTGCTAAGAAAGACATTGTTCCCAAAAAACCAGAACTGAATTATGACATGTACAATTGGATTATTGCTAAGTATGGGACACCAAATGAAAATTGGATAGATTCTCAGTTTGAAAGCGTAGCCGATGACGTTTATACAACTTTTTTTGAAAAATCAGACCCACCAAAAGGTATGTAATGTACTTTATTACACTCATCATGTTAAGAAGCTTGTTTCTTATATGGGTTTTGAAATGTAGATGTTGAAGATGTTGTAAAACCAGAAGTTGGATATGTGGCAAAAACAACAAATCTTGAGGCTGACCAAGGTAAATTCTATGTTTGGTTTCAGTTAACTAAATTAGTAAAGATCTTATGTTTGGTTTAGATAGTATGCTGACAGATTAGACAAATGACTAGCTTATTAATTTTGTGTGTAATGTAGATGTCCCAGAGTGTTAAAAAAAGACGATATCCCAGAGTGTTCAAAATAAAAGGAAAAAGAGGATGCAGCAAGGCATATTGCAGCAACTGATATTGTTGACCCTGACACAGGTTACTTACACTTTCTTAGTCCTTGTTAGAGCAACACCTAAAAATGTACTTAGGGGGTGTTTTTTTTACATAAATAGCAACTTCAATGAATTTTACCCATCCTATTTTTGTTTGTTTGTGGTCCTATAATAAGAAATTGTTTCCAAGGCTTGATTCCTGCAAAGAAGAAACAGGGCCATAGATAACAAAATAAGAGAACATTTCTACTCATTTTCTTAATTCAGTTCTACATCTTTGTATACAGAATAATACCATGAGTTTTATGCATAGTTATTGTGTTTTATGCAGAAGTAATTGTAATTGATTCATCTCATCAAAACTTGAGTGTTCAAGCACATCAGAACTTGAGTGTTAAAGCACATCAGAACTTGAGTTTCCAAGTTCTAATGAACTAGGCTCATATTTATCAAGTTTTGATGAGTTTGATTCATCTGATGAATCTAGTTCTTTGGAGAAGAGTGTTTCTGGTTATTTGAAGAAGAGTGTTTCACAAAAAGGCCCATCAAAGGATTTGATAAAATGGTATGACGATGAGAAAGATGGGGATGAGGAAGAGAAAGACGAAGAAGATGATGAGATAGATGAATAAGCAGAGGATGGGAAAGATGATTCTGATGATGAGATATGGAGTCCAAAAAGCATTGGAACAACTAGTAAGAGCCTTCTCAATCTAAAAATGAAGGGAGTAAGTCCGCCCCAACAACAAAGAAAACTAGTTGTCAAAAGTAGTAAACCTATAAGAAATTGCATCATTGGGCTAGCAAATAACACAATCTAGGAGATGATTGTTAACAAAACATTTGGAGTTAAGAAGGATTAGGTCAAGGAAAAGGTCAAAGAGGACAAGGAGCAGGTCAAGAAAGGTAAAAGAAAGCTGGGTGTTTAATCATTATGTTGGTGTTTAAGCATACTGTTTGTGATGGTTATGTAATATTGTTGTACAATCATCTTTTTCTACAGTCTATATCTTATGTATGAATGTGTTGCTAGTTACAACATATTCAATTTTGGCACCCTTTATAAAGGGTTTAGACAGTTAAGGTTTATGTATGAATATGTTGGTAGTTACAACATATTCAATTTTGGCACCCTTTATAAAAGGTTTAGACAGTTAATGGTTATGTAAGAAACTAGACATTTAACCCTTAATATTAGTATGTTAATAATTTATTTGTTATGTACTTAATTACTTTGTTTTATAGTTATGTTATCTCTTAATTTGTTATATACTTTTTTTATATGGCTTTAGTTATATTGTAAATAAACGGGTTAAAATATACTATGTTAAGTTAATAGGGTGGGTCGGGTAATTAAATTTAGCCGAGAACATGGTAAAAATAAATTGTGTTCAATAAGAAGGCAGACCTGGATGGTTGGTGAAAATTTTTAGTTAAAAGGGACTGATAATGTAATTTATCTCAAAGGGAAAAATGGTCATGGAACCCCATAAAAGGCTAAAAAATGGACTATCTTGACCACAGAAGACAAAATCTTAAGTTTGGAGTTTGAAAAAGATATTGTGACAAGTATGATGTTTTCCCTTGTGATTTGCCCTATTGTTTATAAGTAGCTTTGCTCCCACAAAATATATCTTGTAACATTCTTTTAAAAGTGGCTTTTACCATACTTATTTCGGGTTTCGCTAGTCCATCTTGTACAACCAAGTTTATGATATGTGCAACACATCGACTATGATAAAAATGTCGTTCAAAGGTGGTTGGTATTTTAGTATTAGTTTTTGACGGCGTTTGTATTATTACTCGCGTTATCAAACGAGATTGAAAAAACCTTTTCTTCTAATTTATACTCTTTCATTACATCTCGTAACATACAAAATAAATTTTGACCCGTGTTGTAACACCCCCAAAAATGTGTCGCAGCGGAAGTATGTCCGGGGGCGTTACTTCATAATACAACAGCACAAGATACGAGAGAACGACCTCTAAATGTGTCGTTTGAAAAGTAATCTCGTTGATTTTCTTGAAATTGATATAACATTTGTCCCATAATTGCATCACAATGAAAAGCTTGAAAACAATACAACGAGATTTGATCATTTGAATGTAGTAGACTCCAATGCATATCAAGTAGGCCAAGCATCTAATTCACCTGAGAAAAACATGCTTAAAAGTGTCAACATAAAGTTGGTGAGTTCATAGGTTAGTTAAAGTATAAATGTAAATTCCAATGAATGTATTTGTCTACTGTGTCATCACAGTACCATGTAAAACGTTTAGTGACTACTGTCTCTCTACAGTATCATAAAGTGATTTAAAATGTTGGATCAAAGATTTGTAATGCATGCCTGACCTATTTCAATCCTTAAATAGTCACAAAATGTATGAATATATGTTCAAATCTAAGATTTGTAATGTATGCATGACCTATTTCAATCCTTAAATTGTCACCATTTGTGATTATGATTACACACCTAAGTTCTTGAAACCGATGCTCTATGTAGCCATCGTATGTGTCCCCTCCAAGAACACCCGGGCAGTAATGAAAATCATATGTACCCCTCGCAGGTGTCCCCTCCAAGAACACCCGGGCAATAATGACTGTGTACCCCTCACAGGTGTCCCTTTCAAGAACACCCGGGCATTTACTTGTAGTTATCAGTTCAATCCGCTTAAGCTAATTCATAATCATTTCAAAAGTAAAGTATGTATTTGAGACCAAAAATAAAGTCAAATGATGTATCCCATAGCGAGCTATGTAAATGAGTATGTAAACCAATTTGTAATCAACCATGTAAATGCATTTGCAAACAAGCATGTTCTCACCCCAAAAATATATGTAAAACTAGTAAAACATGGGGCTATAAACTCACCTTGATGTTGAAGAACGATTGACATGTAGGCATCTAATATGCACAACACAACGGAAGACGAAACGGCTTGGCCGAGAAGTTGCCGTTTATCTTGACGGTTAAATCTCACTAGTCTAGGATAATGAATTTAGTTTCCCGATGGATGATTTCATCAACGCGACCCGTTGATAAAAGATTTAGGTTCCGAGTGGCAGTTTGGTTTGGTGGTTGGTTCGGTAAAATAATTAAAAAGTATATAATTCATATGGTGAATTATATAATAACGACCAGAAATCAAAAGATTAATTTGAAGTATACTATACCGTGCAAGTATTACATAATAAGCATGAGCAAATAATTAAACCAAATGGTTTGACACGTTTTCGGAGATCGCCATAAATAAAAGTTCTTGCATAAACGAAATCGTACGTTTTAAAGTTACCAATTAAGTAAACGGTGTTTCTAAAGTCCGTACCAAAGTTATGACTTTATTTTCTAGCCGGGATTTATAAAATAACATTTTATAAATTAGTATTTTGTTTGTTGTCGAGTTATTGTGAAATTATAATTTAAAACATCTTTAAATTATAACTTAGTCCATTTATCGTCCTTCAAAGACGATAGGAGTTGTATCTAAAAATAATAAGTATATACATTTTTAGAAATTTCGCCATGACCTTTTCGTTTATGTGACATTTCCCATTTTTACAAAACTCAACGTTTTCCACTTTTCAATCAACCAATCTAGGTTGCAAAATATATTCGTGTTTCAATATTTATCTAGACGATATTTAAATACTAAATGAAATAAATAAAGTCAAACACACTTTTAAACGATGAACGAAACACGCCCTATGTGGGCTTTCAAAACCACAACCAAACACCCTTGTGTTGGCGTTTACCACAAACCAAACGCACCCATTCGGTGCTGCTGCCAAAACCAAACGCACCCGCTGTGGTGCTGACCCGCGAACCAAATGCCCCTGCTGTCCCAAACACCCCTGTTTGGGTTTCCTGTAATCCTAAACACACCTTTAGGTGATTTCTGCTCACCCAAACACACCTTTAGGTGTTTCCTGTTCAACCAAACACCCCTAGTGGGTCAATCTGCTCACCCAAACACCCCCTTTGGGTGTTTCCGTTAACCCAAACGCCCTCGCTTGGCGTTATAACCAGATCCAAACGCACCCTATGGGTCGTTAACAAACCAAACGCGCCCTAGGCTGATGCGAAACCAAACGCACCCTATGCTATGAAAACCCACACAAACGAGCACACCCTCGTGGTGTGGTGGCTGCCAAACGCACCCTTGTGGTGGGTTGACTGCCAAACGCACCCTTGTGGTGGGCTGACCACCGAAACAAACACCCTTGTGGTATTTTTATCAAATCAACGCACCCTAATGGCTGCCAACGCGCCCCTTGCGGTGTTTGTCACAACCAAACGAACACCCCTAGCTGCTAATCTGCTAAACCAAACGCACCCGTGTGCCGTTTTATTATCAAACCGAACGCACCCTGTTGGTGAATAGAAAACCCAACGCCCCCTGTTGCTAAACCCAACCCGAACGCACCCTTTTAGGTGTTGATAAGGAACCCAAAACCACCCCTTTGTGCAATAAAAATAATTAAAGCACCCTTGCTTGGTGGTTTATAAAACCACAACGCACCTTGGGTGGTGGCTGTGGTGGCGTTTGAACGTTGGTGATGATGATGACGTCGATGATGTGATGGTGGCGTTATGATAATGTGATGACGTTGGTGATTATTAGGTGGCAGTTGGAGTTTTGGTCGATGTGCTGGTTCAAGCCACAAGTGGTGGCTGGTAAGTGGAGGCGGATGGTTTGATGATGACATGGTATAAAAAGGTTGATGGTGGCAGCTGGTGGTAAGAGAGGTGGGAGTGGTTGGCGCGTCGGCGGCGTGTGAAGGTAGATAGAATCGAGTAGAGTCGGCGGAGGATTACTGTTTTATAGATTTTTGTGTTCGCCGGAGTTTGGCAGGAAAAGGTGGCCGGCGGCTGACCGGTGGTCTCCAAAAAAATAATGGGAGTGGAGAAGATGATGTATATACATGTGTGTGTGTTGAAATATGTAAATGAATGAAAGATATATAAAAACTTTTATATATATATTTATATTTTAAAGTTATAAAATGAATGTGACAAGTCCAAATAGTCTAGGGTTTATTTGTAAATATTTTCACAGGGACCTAAAATGTAAATTTTGTAATATAACGGTTCGGGTCTCGTTTAGGCCACTTAACGAATGATTTAAAATACGAAACTTGCGGCTTTGCGTTTCAAATCATCTTTCTGATAAAAATAAGTATTTATTTGATAGTATTTCATAAGTATTTTTATAACATTTATAAAATATTTGTTATTTATTTGGTAACCCGGTTATGCCTTGTTCGAAAATAAAATGAATTTTTAACCCGAATATTCGCGTTATCAACATACGCTTTTGAATAAAATCCTTAATATTTTATTAAATAATTTTATTTAATAAAATGCGATAATTAAATATAATTTAATTATTTTTCGTGTCGGCACACGCTGTGTGCAGTTTTCAAAACCTTGCGATGATATTTTGGTCATCTTCTGCTTGTTTTCGGGTCTCGGGCAAAACTAAAAAGTTATCTGGATTGTCGTTTTACATCAAATTGGTTTAGAGTCCGAGTGGTGAAAACGTGATCTAGCGAGTCGTTTTTGATAAATAAACTTAGAAATAACATATATCTTCTCGTTTTCAAGTCAAATAAGTTAAAAACAAATTTACACATGAGAGATATGTAATAATAAATATGATTTATGGTTTAAATATGTTCCGAAACATTACTGGTTACGCGGTAATCGTTTTTATGTGACAATAAAAGACCAAAAGTCAAAAAGTCAAGTTAGACCCAAAAAGTCAATGGGTAAAATAGTCAATTAAAATTCCGAAAATCGCCGGATGTTACACGTGTGAGGATACTCAAAGTTTTCAAAAGCAATCACAGACTTCATCATTTGCCAAGTTATGGGATCAACCCAACGCGCAGTAACACAAAGGTTCGAACGGGGCAAACCATGTGAAGTCGACCAAACATCGGTTGTTATGTTTACACTTATGTAGAACCGTAGAGGGGGTGAATACGGTCTCCTTGACTTCTTAGAAGTTTCTAAAACTTCGTGTAGTGATCTACTTAGCTATAAGAACAATAAGTAGATGGAGAGAGAGATAGAGATAGAGAGAGAGACAGAGAGAGACCACGATATATATTGATTCGGAATGGGGGTTTATACCATCCGTACGTCTAGTTGTGAATCCATGACATTGATACTATTACACTAGTATAATATTTATGGTGGACTATAAACCGTATTACAACTTCACTCCACCAATATGTACTAAGATCGGCGCTCACTAAGAAGATATACTCCTCACGGTATTCCACCCTCGGAATCCACCCCTAAGAACCCTGATGTGCGGTTGTCGTAAAGACTTCAACACGAAGATTTACAACTCCCTAGGCAGCGTACCTAATCATTATAGTAGTAGTATAGGTAAGACTCGGAGGTTGTTATCGTTCTCTAGGGGAATAGGTTGGGAAGGCTCGAACAGAATCTAACAAAGGTCTACGGGATTGAGAGAAGATTATTTTTGTATTTTTATTTTATAGAAAGCTGTAAAAATCATTGGTTTGAGAGGTTGGTTTGATTAACTAATTAAACTAAATATAATCTAATCTACTGGTGATAATTTTATGATAAAAAGATGTATTTATTTAATCATGTACTACTCCTTAGATCGCTTCTCCTAATCCTGTTGCTTTGTCACACTTGTGATGATCTGTGTAAGTATTTCCTAAGTCATGAACGAAATACACGAACCTGCCGTCTATTTAATATTCCGTTAAGGCAACGCACAAGTAAGGTAGTATGAAGACTATTACAAGGCCTCTAAGAGTATATTAAATGCAATTGAAATATCTTAAGAGGGATCAACCATATTAGGGGTAAGGTAGTATGAAGACTATTACCGATGATATCCTTTCTACACACTCGCGTTTCTCTAGACGTCTATGCCAATTTAATATCTTATAGCTAGTTTTCTAAAGCCTAACGCGTACATCCATAACAAGAAGCAACATTAAAAGGATCTACAATCTAAGTTTCATACAATCATAAGTAAATACAAATGAGGGTTTAGCCTAACATGTTATAAAGAAAGAAAGAACATAAATCAATCAAACAACACATAGACATATTGAATGATTAATGATAAACAATCTTACTTGATTAAAACATAGATTAAAGTCAGTTACAATAGGGGTTTAAGGCCCTAAAGACGTCCTAAAAGCTGCTAGAATGATTAGGGTTCGTCTCCCAAAAGTTATACAAAGTTACACACTTAAAACCCTAAAATCGGTTTTGTATTTATAGGAAAAACGTTGCGACGGCGTTAAGTAATGGTCGTGACGCCGTCACCATGTCGAATCTTCTATATCTGATTTAATTCGGTTGTGTCCTGACGTCGTTGTCAAATCCTCGACGTCGTCACTAGAAAGATCATGACGGCGTCGCTTTATGCTGCGACGCCGTCTCCATGGTCTTTTTGCATCATCATTCAAGAGATTTTGGGTTAGGTTCCTGTAGTCTTGTCCGTTTCCGTTTATTCTGATGAGGCCTAGTCACATGTTAGTTCCTCCAACATGTCAGTCCATGTAGTGCTAAAAAACATGAAAACAAATGATTAAGCATATAATCTGGGCATATTTGCATGATTTAGGGGGTTACATGACCTCGAAAAAGTGTATAAAATGACACCGGATCAAATACCCATACACTTGGGATTTACTTGTCCTCAATAAAATAGGCTTTTCTACCTAGACAATAGCGATATTGGGGGCATTTAACCTACTCTTTAAAAGCAGTTTACGACACAACCTCCTAGACCTCGTAATTAAAAGCACGAAAAGAATATACTAGCACCTCACATAAGTGTTCGGATTCTCTCTTTCTCTCGGGTGTATAATAAATTATAACAACTATGTGAAATGGAAAATTAACACTCATTACCTATAATAGCATATAAATTACCATAGGCTTGGTAAAAGATCAAGCCTCTACCGCTAGGCGTAAGTATTAGTCATTACTATCAAGGAGGTCTTTTATGGGTTGTGGGGTGTAGGTGTAAGATAACATAAACGGAAACAAAAACGAATAGGATACATTTGGGAGTGATTTTTGGGTGAATTTGGGGTGAGAGGGTTAGATAATTATTTATAAGAATACACGCTGATTGGGTTGCTAAGCCAAGGACTCGGACGAAGATATACAAACTCTACATAACTCTACATCAATCTCTTTTTTTTAACATAATACATCATACACTTGAGTTTTAGAACTCATAATTACAATCTAACTAATGACCCAAATTGAGGTGGATCAACATAACATGGAGCTTATTGAGCTCTATTGGGGGTAATAAATTACTTCTTCCCCAATTCTTCGTAAGATAAATACTACCATGAATCCCAATCGTCCCAAAACTGTATTTACAAGGATAATGACTTAGCAACCGTATACTCAAATAATTAACTTGTGTTAAAACAATAATGTATTATAAGCCAGTACATACAAGGTAGGCTAAGGCAATTTGGGTGTAACAATTGGTTCAAGGGTGACAATGCTCTTTATTAATAGTCTAGATTAACCAAAAAATTACGAGAACCGTGAAAAGGATAAGCTTGGAGAGGTATACTAGATTGTAATGTATGCATGACCTATTGTCACTTCTTAAATGGAAAAAAAATAGTATGAATATATCGATCAATTCCAAGTTTGTAATGTATGCATGACATATTTAAATCTTAAATAGTCACCATTTGTGATTATGATTACACACCTAAGTTCATGAAACCGATGCTCTATGTACCCATCATAGGTGTCCCCTCTAAGAACACCCGGGCAGTAATGAAAACCATATGTACCCATCACAGGTGTCCCCTCCAAGAAACAACTCGGGGCAGTACCCCTCGCAGGTGTTCCCCTCCTAGAACACCCAGGGCTTAATTGAATGTGTACCCCTCGCAGTGTCCCCTCCTAGAAATCCCGGGCATTAATGACTGTGTACCCTCTACAGGAGTTCCCTTTCAAGAAACACCCGTGCATTACGTGTAGTGATATGTCTCATCCGCTTAGCTAATTCACTAATCATTTCAAAGTTAAAGTATGTATTTGTGACCCAATATAAAGTCAAATGATGTATCCCCATTGCGAGCTATGTAAAATGAGTATGTAAAACTATTTTGTAATAACCATGTAAAATACATTTGCAAACATGAATGTTCTCACCCCAAAAATTATATGTAAAAAAACTAGTAAAAACTTGGGCTATAAACTCACCTTGATGTTGTAGTACGTTTGAAAGATAGCATCTAATATGCACTACAAACGAAAGACGAAAACAGAAAAAAAAAAAAAACAAAAAAAATAAAATAAAAAAAAAAAAACTTGACCGAGAAGTTGCCGTTTATCTTGACTAATAAGTCTCACTAGTCTAGGATAATGAATTTAGTTTCCCGATGGATGATTTCATCAACGCGACCCGTTGATAAAAGATTTAGGTTCCGAGTGGCAGTTTGGTTTGGTGGTTGGTTCTGTAAAATAATTCAAAAGTATATAATTCATATCGGTGATCTTCATTTTAAATGTATGAATATATTCCATATATATTACCTTGAAAGATGAACAATTATATAATTCATATAGTGATTTATATAATAACGACCAGACTTTAAAAGATTAATTTGAAGTATACTATACCGTGCAAGTATTACATAATAAGCGTGAGTAAATAATTAAACCAAATGGTTGACACGTTTTCGGAGATCACCAATTTATTAAATAAATAAAAGTTCTTGCATAAACGAAATCGTACGTTTTAAAGTTACCAAACGGTGTTTCTAAAGTCCGTACCAAAGTTATGACTTTATTTTCTAGCCGGGATTTATAAAATAACATTTTATAAATTAGTATTTTGTTTGTTGTCGAGTTATTGTGAAATTATAATTTAAAACATCTTTAAATTATAACTTAGTCCATTTATCGTCCTTCAAAGGACGATGGAGCTTGTATCTAAAAATAATATGTATCTTTACCATTTTTAGAAATTTCGCATAAAACCTTTTCGTCTTATGTGACATTTACCTATTTTTTCAAAAACTCAACGTTTTTCACTTTCAATCATTATCTAGGTTGCAAAATATATTCGTGTTTCAATATTTATCTAGTTCGTTATTTTAAATACTAATGAAATAAATAAAGTCAAACACACTTTTAAACTGATGACGACAAAAAAACACGCCTATGTGCGGCTCTTCAAAAACCACAACAAACTACATTGTGTTGGCGTTTACCACAACCTAAAACGCTCCCAATTCGGCTGCTGCTGCCAAACCAATCGCACCCGCTGTGGTGCTGACCCGCTAACTAAACGCCCCTGCTGTCCCAAACAACCTGTTTGGGTTTCCTGTAATCCTAAACACACCTTTAGGTGATTTTGTCGTCCCAATCACACCTTTAGTGGTTTCAGGTTCAAACCAATCAACCCTAGTGGGTCAATCTGCTCACCCAAACACCCCCTTTGGGTGTACCCAAACACCCTCTCTTGGCGTTATAACCAGATCCAAACGCACCTTATGGGTCGTTAACAAACCAAACGCGCCCTAGGCTGATGCGAAACCAAACGCACCCTATGCTATGAAAACTCACACAAACGAGCACACCCTCGTGGTGTGGTGGCTGCCAAACGCACCCTTGTGGTGGGTTGACTGCCAAACGCACCCTTGTGGTGGGCTGACCATCGAAACAAACACCCTTGTGGTATTTTTATCAAATCAACGCACCCTAATGTCTGCCAACGCGCCCCTTGCGTTGTTTGTCACAACCAAACGAACACCCCTAGCTGTTAATCTGCTAAACCAAACGCACCCGTGTGCCGTTTTATTATCAAACCGAACGCACCCTGTTGGTGAATAGAAAACCCAACGCCCCCTGTTGCTAAACCCAACCCGAACACCCTTTTAGGTGTTGATAAGGAACCCAAAACGCACCCCTTTGTGCCAATAAAAATAAACAAACGCACCCTTGCTGGTGGTTTATAAAACCACACGCACCCTTGGGGGGGTGGCTGTGGTGGCGTTGGAGGTGGTGATGATGATGACGTCGTGATGCTGATGGTGGCGTTATGATGATGATGATGACGTGATGATTATGGTGGCAGTGGTGCGTCGATGTGGCGGCAGCAGTGGTGGCTGGAGTGGAGGAGATGGTGATGAATGGTTTCGGTTGTTGGTGCAGCGGTGGTACGAGAGGTGGTGTAGCGGTGGCGCGTGGGCGGGAGTGGGGTAGTAGATAGAGTAGATTCGGAGGGAGGATATTACATGTTTTAGATTTTATGTGTTCGCAGGGAGTTTGGCGCGAAAGGGGGCGACGGCTGACGTTGGTCTCCAAAAAAAGTATATTGGGAGTGGTGAAAAGATGGTGTTTTAACATGGTGTGTGTGTTGAGATATGTAAATGAATGAAAGATATATAAAAACTTTTATATATATTTATATTTTAAAGTTATAAAATGATGTGGGAACAAGTCCCAAATAGTAAGGGTTTAATTGTAATATTTTCACAGGGACCTAAAATGTAAATTTTGTAATATAACGGTTCGGGTCTCGTTTAGGCCACTTAACGAATGATTTAAAATACGAAACTTGCGGCTTTGCGTTTCAAATCATCTTTCTGATAAAAATAAGTATTTATTTGATAGTATTTCATAAATATTTTTATAACATTTATAAAATATTTGTTATTTATTTGGTAACCCGGTTATGCCTTGTTCGAAAATAAAATGAATTTTTAACCCGAATATTCGCGTTATCAACATACGCTTTTGAATAAAATCCTTAATATTTTATTAAATAATTTTATTTAATAAAATGCGATAATTAAATATAATTTAATTATTTTTCGTGTCTCAAATTACACCTCAAAAACTCATATACTCATCAATGGAGTCTTAACTCAGATCAAGGAAGGTTAAGAGAAGTCCCTAAGCTCATAATAGAATCCAAGAATCAAGAAAAACAAAGCCTTGAAGCCGTTGCTAGGGGTACGAACCTGAAAACCCCATTTCGACCCATTTTAGCTCAAGTAAGCCTAAGATCTTGTTCCATAAGACTATATTCTGTACAATAATGTTCATAATACTCTTAATATCATATATGAACTCTTGTTTGAAGCTTTAAATCCTCAAACCCATGTGCTTTTGGTAAAAATCCTAAAAATAACATGTTTTGATTTTCTAGCTAACGAATCCTTTTTCTAAACTTTTGTTACGTTAAAACATCTTATTTTAGCTTATACTAATAAGCTATAACCTGCAAATATCATTTGGAATCATAAAATAAGCTTGCATGGCTTTTTGGACTTGTTTTGCAAAAGTTTCCATGCATAGGGGTATATATTGTAACTTTCTGAAATTTATAACTAAAGGGGCTGAAAATGTCATTTTCCTAAAGTTATAACTATGAGGGGTTGTTTTGTCAAATTCTAAAATTAAAGGTTTAAATTATATATACTTATATATGTTATAAGACTCAATTATGTTAAAACCCGACACATTTGTCGTTATTAATCAACGATCAACGCATTTTCAATCAATTACGTTATATATTTAACATAACTTATCATCGACTTGCTTTTGAAGAAACTTATAATCTTATCGTATCACGATACTAGGGATATCACATTACTAGGGAGCTTCATATAAGGGGTTTCATTTGGGTATACGTTTTGACGAGTTTGCTAGATTTACGATTTAAAGTGTCCTGGCTCCTAGAACGTTTACTACATGACCTCTGAATTATGATGGCCTGAACAGTGATACAATATTTCCATAATAAATCCAATCAAAGTGATATTTCATTATGACATAAAACGTATCCAATCAAACTAAAACTTGATGTATTACCCAGGTTGTGTGACGAAGCCGTTACTTTCATTTTATATACATTTGCCATGAATCAGATATTTCCTGGTACTAATTAAGGAATGAGTTCATAGGCCTCGCATTCAATTCTTTGTAAATGTTATTCATAAACCCGCGAGGGGGATACATGTTATAAACCATGAATGCAAGTATTTTTCTGTATGCTATCCTGCTACATTATTGCCCAAGTCCCTACTTTTTCCATTAAGTCCCCACTATCATAAATCGTTAATTACTCGTCGGGGTAAGCGCGAATGCTGTGAATAGATCTATTTGGGACTGGACTCCCCGTTGGTGTACCTATACTGTCGGTAACCAATAGCACACATTTGAATAACTTTACGGGTGTTTTGGCAAAGATACCCGTTGGGGCAATTATTTGTGGTTATTGATTAACCTAAGGCTTCGGTGTCATGAGCTTAGGGCAATAATATTGTTTTCCATGATAATTGTACATGCATGCAATTATTACAAACTATGGGTGTATAACAACGTAACCCACTATTGAACTTGTATTCAAACTACTTTACTTAAACCTATGAATTTCACTCAACCTTTGTGTTGACTTTTTAGCATGCTTATCTCAGGTAATTGAGCAACTTAAGGCACGGAGTGGCACGGACTTGAAGATGGCTAAACTGTTATCATTCAAACTTTATGTTTTCATGTAGATTTTGGGACCTCACTTTTTGTAAAAACTCTGATGAATAAATGAATGATAACTAAATTTTACATAGATTAAAGTCAGTTACAATAGGGTTTTAAGGCCCTAAAGACGTCCTAAAAGCTGCTAGAATGATTAGGGTTCGTCTCCCAAAAGTTATACAAAGTTACACACTTAAAACCCTAAAATCGGTTTTGTATTTATAGGAAAAACGTTGCGACGGCGTCAAGTAATGGTCGTGACGCCGTCACCATGTCGAATCTTCTATATCTGATTTAATTCGGTTGTGTCCTGACGTCGTTGTCAAATCCTCGACGTCGTCACTAGAAAGATCATGACGGCGTCGCTTTATGCTTGTGACGCCGTCTCCACGGTCTGTTTGCATCATCATTCAAGAGATTTTGGTATAGGTCCGTAGTCTTGTCCGTTTCTTCTCCGAATGAGCCTAAGTCACGTGTATTTCCTCCAAATGTCATCCAAGTGCTAAAAACATGAAAACAAACGATTAAGCATATAATCTGGGCATATTTGCATGATTTAGGGGGTTAAATGACCCCGAAAAAGTGTATAAAATGACACCTGATCAAATACCCCTACACTTGGGATTTGCTTGTCCTCAAGAAAATAGGCTTTTCTACCTAGACAATAGCGATATTTGGGGCATTTAACCTACTCTTTAAAAGCAGTTTACGACACAACCTCCTAGACCTCGTAATTAAAAGCACAGAAAGAATATACTAGCACCTCACATAAGTGTTTCGGATTCTCTCTTTCTCTCGGGTGTATAATAAATTATAACAACTATGGGAAATGGAAAATTAACACTCATTACCTGTCATAGCATATAAATTACCATAGGCTTGGTAAAAGATCAAGCCTCCACCGCTAGGCGTAAGTATTAGTCATTACTATCAAGGAGGTCTTTTATGGGTTGTGGGGTGTAGGTGTAAGATAACATAAACAGAAACAAAAACGAATAGGATACATTTGGGGAGTGATTTTTGGGTGAATTTGGGGTGAGAGGGTTAGATAATTATTTATAAGAATACACGCTGATTGGGTTGCTAAGCCAAGGACTCGTTGGTATGTGTCATAAAAAAATTAAATTTTGGTCAAAATTACCTTTTACGCTATGTTTCGATATATTACCCATCATTTTAAAGACAAAGCAAATGCCAATTGAAGTAAGAGTTTCTAAGGCTTATTTCCTCCCTACACTTAAGTTGAACATTGTCCCCAATGTTCTTTAAAAGTACCCGTAAAAACGAATAAAATGAAAGAAAACAAGTAAAAGAAACTACTACTCCCATGGTTTGCTCAATAATGGAAAATAAACATGCGATAACTGGTTAAATCGTCCTTCCAAGAATCATCCAATAAAACTTCTTAAGAACTTCCAAGCTTCTTCTTATCAAATATAACCTGTAAATCAAAGACAAAGACAATTATACCAAGCATAAAATATGTGGAATATATATATATATATATACACACACATATATACAACGAGGTTTTAGGGTTTGACTCTGTGAAAGCAGTAAGGATAGGATGAGAGTAATGATGTAATCATAGGTTTATGCAAGTTTATAAAAGAATTATGAATTTTAAATGTTGTAAAAATTATTTTTCGAAAATACTTAAAAAAAATTAAATTTTCCTTTAGCTGGGTTCACGACGCCGTCAGGACGCCATCGCCAACGACTGTGAAAATTTTCTTTTTGTTTTCTTTGAAAAAATTTTTGCGCTCGGTTATATAAGTTATTTCCTATATGAATTACTGCATGGAACCTGAGATTAGTCAATACAATCATGTGACTCGAAACTGACGCGAATTAATCTAAACAATTTATTTAATATGTTTGAATTGGTTCTTAAAAATTGGATAATATCCCCTACACTTATTTTATTGCAAAATACCTTTGATTGTTAATAAGACAAGGTTAAAAACAAAACAAAGCATGATTACAATATAATTCAAACATACAAGAATAAATGATACAAAATTAAAACACAAGACACTCATAATATGCGGGAAAATAAAATTGGGTTGCCTCCCAAGAAACGCGTTTCTTTATTTATGAGTCTTGTAGCTAGACTCGAAGTCACACGTCCTCACGTGACCTCTCCTTTGTTTCTTCTGGCCTTCATGGTTATCAAGCTTTGAATGGCTCTGCAAACATTTTCGTCATACTTGTATTCGGGTCCTAAATCTAAGCTATCCGAGTAGTGGGTTTTTTCACTGTTATCATCGTCGCTTTCTATGATAAAAGGAGGTATGCAATCGGTTTTTATGTCTTTAAAATCTATGTGCTTGAATATTTCCATTTTGTGAGGCATTTTAAACACGATCTGTTTCTTATCTTTTTCAAACGCGGTTGTTCCTTCCTTTATATCGTACACGAGCCTGGTCGTTTCTACGAACGGTTTTCCAAATACCACTGAACCTAGGTCATGATCTATGACACTAGTGGTATCCTCAAGTACCATGAAATCGCATTTGTAAGTGAAGTTCCCAATAAAAACTTTTAACCCCCTAATTCTCCCCATAAAATTGTAAATTTTCTTAGGGTTTGACGGTTTCCTTCTTGGTTCCAACCTATTACTCATGATCCAATTATAATGAAGTTTGGACATTACGTTGACCGATGATTCAACATCTAAAGATGCTTGCTTTTTATCAAAGTGACCAATCATGCAAGAGAACTTTACGTTATTCAAGTTCCCGGTCCTAATCTTGGCCTTTACCCATGGGGGGCGAGGATTTTTCAAGAGCTATTCGTGATACCCTAATTCCTTCATAGCGGGGAAAGCGTTGAGATGTTTCAGGTTATCTTCTTTTTCTTTGGTCTCTTCTTTAGTTTCTTCCTCGAACTCCTCTTCGCTCTTAACTGTCATCTCGTGATCCTTGTACGCGGTTTCACTGGACTTCACACTTCCCTCTTCCTTAGCTTCATCTTTCTTGTTTAGAATAATGCTTGAATTAACGAAATGAACACATTTTGATGATGAGGGGTTTCTATTTTGTTCAGCTAAGGATGATTGAGACACATATTTTGGGGATAGTAACTTTGATGGGTTTTTGATTCCCTTGCCTCAAAGTTCCTCTTTTGTAGGGTAGTTGGTGGACGTGAAATTCATTTGAGCCGTGAAGTTTCTTGCAGTGTTATGAGTAGGCGTGTCATAAAGCTTTTTAGAAACGGTCTTCCACAAAAGATTAATTTTACTAATCATGTCGTCTTGCTGTTGTCTAAGTTGAGTTCCGAGGCTAGATAGTCTCCTCTCTTGATGAGAGTCGAAATCAATTAATGCCTTCTCTAGCTTAATTTGGTAACTAGATGAGTAGGTGGAGAATGAGTCATTCTGTGGGCTTGTGAATGTTTGGGTGTGTGCCCAGTTAAAGTTTGGCTTCCCTTTCCAAGCATTGGTGGCTTCGTTAAAGCTTTTTGGTCCTTGGTTCATAGTGAACTGCTTACCGTCTGCTTGTTGATACGCGATGATGCATATTCAACAAAAGCTTGCTTGGGATTTTCCATGCAGTACTGAGTGTCGTGGGGACCACTACAGATCTCACATGAAGAAGTGATTTTGTTCACTTGAATAGGTTGCTTAGGAGCAAGATGAGCTTCATCAAGCGTTGGACTTGATTTTCGAGCTCGATGAGATGACGGTCGGATGTACTCGGGACATCTTGAGGCAAAGAGATTGCTTTGACCGGCTTAGCGAAGTCCCTTGGGTCGTTCCAACTTCCATTGTCATAGAGGGCGAAGTCCTCTAATAGTGCCCAGGATTCTTCGGCGTTTCTGTCACGAAGCTTACCACCGGCGAATCGGTCAATGGTTCATCTTGTGGCAGGATTGACATGGTCATAAAAGATTTAGACTTGGATCCAAAGATCGATGCCATGCCGAGGGACTTTGATTCGTCGTAAACGACTAGTCGAGTAATATAATATAAGTAATCACGTCGGATAAAAAATACTTTAGGAAAAGTAATAGTCGATCCTCCGGATGTCGTGCCCCAGCGAGAGATAAATTTGAAATTCGCGAAAATGATTCCAAATTAATGCTTGAATATCTTTTATTTTTGGTTTTTGATTTAAAACTAAATTTTAAAAACTACTAAACTAGATTATACTAAATAACAAATAAGCTAAACAATTAAATGAAGAGAACTATATAAAAAGATATGATTGCTAAGTGACGTGGAAAGTTCCTTAAGTGTGAGGTTTTACTTAACGAATTAACTTCTTTAGAAAAGATAATTATCTCACAATGTTGGTTTATTTTTACAAAAATCTCTTAAAAATATATTAATTACTAGATGTGTCGTTTGACTATTTTTCTGGATTTTGCCCTTTAAAACATTCAAACTACAAATCTAAATAATCAAAGATTATTAATTAACAAACCTTTTTACAATCCACACTTAATTTCCAATCTACAAATCACTTAGCAAGCACTAATAAACTATTCACTAAACATAACAATTAAGCTAGCAACAATCAAAATATCAAACATAAACATTTTAAGCTAAATAATTCTAAACTACTAGTATTAAAAAGGGAAAGAAGGGTTGAACCGAATGTCAAGCCGATAACGAAAAGTAACCACCCGATTTAATAAGCTAAAGAAAATAGTTAAATTCTATCTAGCTTATTAAACCCTTAAGCTCCTCGCCAATGAGTTGAACGGGTTCCATCATCACAAAACAAACGAAGCAATTGTTAAACAAGGATATAATTATGTTTTAAAACTATTCTATTTCCGAGTTAATAAAACAAAGGGTCCTAGGCCCAATTCCAATCCACACGGATTCTGTTACAATTTTAGCTTATGAAAAAACGTTTAATACCAAACAAGAACTACGAAAAGGCTTTTAAATAAGCAAAAAGCTATTAAGCTTTTCGACTAAAAAGGGTGTCTACGACTTAAGAGATAAGCCGAATGAATCACAACCACTCGTCGCACCCTTATTAAGTTTATCGAATAAGCTCAGAGCGAAAAAAGTTACTAAGAAATAAGATCAACCGAATAAGCAATACAAACCAATAAGCTCTTAGAAAAATAAATTTTGACAAAATAAAACTAACTATTAAGCTCTCGATTATTAAGGAAACTCAATGCTTAATGGATAATCCGAGGCAATAATCACTCGTGGTTTCTTCGTTTAACTTTCGAACCGAGCTAGTAAATCAAATAAGCAACCCGAGATGAAATAAGCTAAAGAGAAAAGAAAATTAATCCAAAAATAGTTTTGATTATATGAGCTTAGATCTAGATCGAATAAGCTATTAAATAGCTTATTTGAATTCTGAAAATAAGCTAGGAAAGAAATAAGCTAAAACAGCTTATTAGAAAGGCATTAAAGAAAAGAAAAGCACTTTAAAATAAATCCAAACTTAAACTTTCATTAATAATCCAAAAGGATCCTAAGAACAATAAGCTAATAAGCTTTTAAAAAGCTTTTTACAAAATTCAGAATAAGCTAAAACATTTGAGATAAGCTACAAAAGAAATAAGCTAAACTACAATTTTTGGTACTAAAATCTACTACTCCATCAGCTCATGAGTACTCCATTTTAAAGCAAAAGTGAGGTGAGGGTAGATCCGTCTTTTCAGGAAGCCATCCAATGAGAGTCCAAGATCTAGGGGTGGCTTAGTCATTTTGTATGAGAGGGAAGCTTCCAAGAAACACACTTACAGCAGATGTCATTTTTGATATCAAATTATGATATCACACAGTTGGTCATGGGCCTGGATATTCTTGCATTTCTGTTGGGCCGAATATGTGTGTGACTTGGGCTGAATTGATTGTTTAATTTGAGCCTTACTAATTATGGGTCGGCCCGACCCACATAAATAGTGTCGGGCTGGCCCAATAAGACATGAAGGCACCGTTGGACTCGAATTTTTGTGCTCTTTCTAATGGCATGCTCGGGAAATATTAACGACTTCGTCTTGATCTCGAAAAACGTGTAAACATCTTTAAATCTTAACCGAAAGTCTCCGTTTTTGCTTCGTTTTCAATCCCTTGTACCTGCAAGACGTAACAACACAAAACAAACACATTTGCAATATAATTAAGCATATTTTAGTGTTATTAGTCCAATTAATAGTGTTTTCCGGGTTATAAATGATGTGTGTTTCAGTACACATCAAATTCCTCCACACTAAGCCATTGCTGGTCCCACACGCAATGTTTATAAAACACGCCCGAAAATAAATAATTTAATACCCCCTTTGACTTATGAACCCTCACATCAAACAAGAACAGAAACGGTCCATTTAAGGGTTCAAAAATCATTTACCTCAAAAACTTCCCCGTTTTAACCACTTATTAAAAAAAATAAAAACTAAGTTTAAATTAAAAATTATATAAAAGGCTTTAAGAACGGGAGTTCGTCATCCTTGTTTTTTCACAATCCCCAAACCAAGCTTAAAACGAAATCACAGCCAAATATAAGATTAGATGCTAACACTACTCGTTAATGCTAATTGTGTAAGTGTAAACTAACTTTTCGCTCTCTTATTTCTAAATCCTCTAAGGATTTTTATTATTATAATTGGTGAAAAATAATTATGTCCTTATTAATATAAATTAAACCCGGTTTAGACTATAATTAGTTTGAAATCCTTTCCTAAAGAGACGATATGATGAGAATAAGGTCCACATTAAGGTTCTAATTTCGCATGATTTAGGGGTTATCCTTTTTATTTCATCCGAAACAACTCAACTACGAGTCTAGAGACGGAGGCTTTATTTAGATAACCCCGAAGTCGAAATTTGGCTTTATTATTATTATTATTATTATTATTATTATTAATAGAACATTATTTATCCTCGGTCTTTAAAAAATTTTGCCACATCGGTATGCGAGCCGACCATGGTCTAGGAGTCTTATTTCGACCAGGAGATCCTCGACCTTTTTGAAAACTGCCACATCGGTATGCGAGCCGACCATGGTCCAGTAAACTTTTATCAGTCTCGGATTTATTATTCTTATTATGGGCCTTCTTTTGAAAACTGCCACATCGGTATGTGAACCGACCACCATGGTCCAGTAATCTTATATCAGCTCACAGTTATTATTATTATTTTTGTTTCTTTCACCCTTTAAACGACTGCAACATCGGGCGTCCTAACTGACAAGATGCAGTGGTCTTATTTTGGCTTTGGTTTAGCACATTATTATTATTATTATTATTATTATAGCCAAATTTCAAGTCCTGTGGTCTTTTAACTACCGAGACATCGGACGTCCTAACCGACAAGACCCAGTAGTCTATTTCCCCACAACACTGACAGAACCTTAATGTGTACCTTACTTTCACCAGAAGGAATCTCTACGAAGGGATTTAAACTAAGAATCGCAAAAACCAAAGTAACTTTATTTATTTAACAATTATATAACGTTTTATTAAGCTGGTGAGAGCAAAAAGCCACAATTAACCTCTATGAGCTCTAAAGAGATCCAACTACTCTACGCTTAGCATCTAACTTATATTCAACTCTATCATTTTTCGTTCTTTGCAAAATTTTAAAGTTTAACAAACGCTTAGTCTTGAAAGCTAAGGGGAAAGCTAGAGTATAATACTCGGTCAAGTCAAAATCTTCTTAGTTCTACGGGCCTACTTATTTACATATCTAATTATAACTAAGAGATTTTTTAGCATAAAATAAAGCAATATTTAGGTTAAAATGGGGTTGCGAGGGACACGGCAAGGCACAGGTATGATCAATTTCGACAAAAATCCCCCACACACTTAGAATAAAACATTGGCCTCAATGTTCAAAAATGTCTGGTATTACCCCCACACTTAGGAACGAAAAAGGCAAATGCAAAAAATTCCAAGTGTGAAAGGGGAAACAATATGTATATATGATCAAGATAGAAAATTTCCATAGATATAAACATGAAGATGATCGAAGACCGAGTGATTGGAGGATTGAAAACAAGCACGAAGGTCTTTAAGATCATAAGGAATCCTGCAAGCAAAAATAGATAACCATGAAACACGACAAGGAGAGAAGCACGCCCCCACACTTATACAATATTACAACTAAACTAATATATTATTACTACTACTAGGATAAACATGGGTTGCCTCCCGAGAAGCGCTTATTTTTGTGCGAGTCTCTAGCTTGACTCTCCCCGAATTTCTTTGTCATTGGGGTGAAAAGTGATGGAAGATACGATCTTCAAAGAAATTTCACTAAAAATATCACATTTATCGATCTTGAAATTATCATTCAGTAGATGTGGAGATCTTCTCATGAAATAGAGAACTTCATCGATAAGGAGGGTCCCGGGATCAAAAACTTTATCTTCATTTTCGAAAGGAAATGATAGAGAAGTTTCGATCTCAGATGGATTACTCAGAAAAGGAGAATTACTGACGAATGAGAAAGTAGAAAAATCATCCAGTCGAAGAATATGAAATCTCTGAGATTGGACTCCTTTGATAATGAATATTTCAGGATCAAAAATTTTGTCTTTATTTCTGGAAGGAAATGAGTCTAAAAGATCGATCTCAGAAAATTCTTCAGAAAAAGTGGAGTCACAATCGGATAAGAGGAGAGGAAAATCATTAAGCTCATTAATTTTAAGATCCTTAGTTGATGTATCAGATATATTTTCCTTTAAAAGTCTAGTCAACTCTCCTTGATCGGCCATTAGATCAAAGTAAAAATGATCATACTCCGGTGGAGATATGATGTGAGCGAGTTCATCAGCGAACTCCTCATGCTGAGAATCACTCCTATCACTCCTATCGGCAGGAGGAAGCGGATCAATCAAAAGATCAAAATGAAACGATTCATACTCAGGAAGAGAAAGATCAGAATGAGAAGTGGTACTGCCACTACTCTTCTATCCGTTATCAAAGCAAAATGCTTCATAATCAGGTGAAGAATCATTAAAATGAGAAAGAATGATGTCGGTCTCCTCTAAGAGAGAGTTACTATCCTCGAAGGGAGTAGAAAGTGGGGAGAGATACTCAACCACAGAATCAGAAGAGGGAGTGGGATTGCCACTCAAAGAATGAATTGGTTTCTGAATATCTAACACTTCAGAAGGTTCATCCTCATCACTCTCATCAGAGTCTGAATAGTAAACGGTGTTAGGATGACCTGGTCCTGGTTGATGTTGAACACTTTGAATAGTGTATGCAGTTTGCTTTCCAAGGACCTCAATTTTTGCACTCAATGCGGAAGTAGTCTCAGAATAATGAGCACTCACACGAGTGATAGTGTCATAATACACTTCGGCGTCCCACTGAAAATGATGTTGTGTCATATTCTCGATCAAATCATATGCCTCTTAAGGAGTCTTCCGCATGATATTACCGCCAGCAGCCACCATGATTTTGTCTTGATCAATCATTCTGATTCCATGATAAAATGTCATGATTTGATTAAGAAGCAAAATTCTATGATTAGGACATTTTTGTAAACATGATTTGAATCTTTCCCAGGCTTTATATACTGACTCCATGGGCAATTGTTGGAAATTCAGAATGTCTTTCCTAAGCTGCAACGCTCTAGAATATGGGTAGTATTTTAAAAGAAACTTGAGGATCATCTCTTCCCAAGTGTGAATAGAATGAGTTTTAATATGATAAAACCAAGATTCGGCTTCGTGGGTTAAAGAGAATTGGAAAAGATTCAGACTGATGTTGTCTTGAGAAACTGCATTTTGCTTCATGACTTGAGTGATAGATAAGTACTTGTTTAAGTGCGCGTCTTCATCTCGAAATCCATGGAATTGGCAATTCTGTCGAAGCAGCCAAACCATATGATTTTTTAATACAAAATCGGTTCCCGGAACGGTTGTCGGAGCGATAGGACCTCCTCTAGCGATGAGTAACGGTCGATAAAAATCCTCCATTGTCCGAGGATCATGGGAATGAGATGAAGAAAAGAACATCGTGAAGAATTAAACAATATGAGAAAAGAAAGAGATAAGAATTAAACGCTTGAGAGGATAACGAAGATTTTTTATTTTTTATATATAAAAAATAAAAACAGAAAATATTTTTGGATTTTTATAAAGATAGTGTAGTAAAAATATATATATATATCAGAAAATAAAATAGAAAATATATTTTTTTTAATTATTTTTTTATAAACACGAAAATAAACTTTCAAAAGAAAGGATCTTCAAGGCACTAACTCGAAACACCACGTAAAAATCGTACAACTCTCCCCGGCAACGACGCCAAAAACTGATTCGTCGTAAACGACTAGTCGAGTAATATAATATAAGTAATCACGTCGGATAAAAATTACTTTAGGAAAAGTAATAGTTGATCCTCCGGATGTCGTGTCCCAATGAGAGATGAATTTGAAATTCACGAAAATGCTTCCAATTTAATGCTTGAATATCTTTTAATTTTGGTTTTTGATTTAAAACTAAATTTTAAAAACTACTAAACTAGATTATACTAAATAACAAATAAGCTAAACAATTAAATGAAGAGAACTATATAAAAAGATATGCTTGCTAAGTGACGTGGAAAGTTCCTCAAGTGTGAATTAAGGTTTTACTTAACGAATTAACTTCTTTAGAAAAGATAATTATCTCACAACGTTGGTTTATTTTGACAAAAATATCTTAAAAAGATATTAATTACTAGATGTGTCGTTTGACTATTTTTCCGGATTTTGCCCTTTAAAACATTCAAACTACAAATCTAAATAATCAAAGATTATTAATTAACAAACCTTTTTACAATCCACACTTAATTTCCAATCTACAATCACTTAGCAAGCACTAATAAACTATTCACTAAACATAACAATTAAGCTAGCAACAATCAAAATATCAAATATAAACATTTTTAACCTAAATAATTCTAAACTACTAGTATTAAAAAGGGAAAGAAGGATTGAACCGAATGTCAAGCCGATAACGAAAAGTAACCACCCGATTTAATAAGCTAAAGAAAATAGTTTAATTTTATCTAGCTTATTAAACTCTTAAGCTCCTCGGCAATGAGTTGAACGGGTTCCATTATCACAAAACAATCAAAGCAATTGTTAAACAAGGATATAATTATGTTTTAAAACTGTTCTATTTCCGAGTTAATAAAACAAACGAGCCTAGGCCCAATTCCAATCCACACAGATTCTGTTACAATTTTAGCTTATGAAAAAACGTTTAATACCAAACAAGAACTACGAAAAAGGCTTTTAAATAAGCAAAAAACTATTAAGCTTTTCGACTAAAAAGGGTGTCTAAGACTTAAGAGATAAGTTGAATGAATCACAACCACTCGTTGCACCCTTATTAAGTTTATCGAATAAGCTCAAAGCGAAAAAAGTTACTAAGAAATAAGATCAACCGAATAAGCAATCCGAACCGATAAGCTCTTAGAAAAATAAATTTTGACAAAATAAAACTAACTATTAAGCTCTCGATTATTAAGGAAACTCAACGCTTAATGGATAATCCGAGGCAATAATCACTCATGGTTTCCTCGTTTAACATTCGAACCGAGCTAGTAAATCAAATAAGCAACCCGAGATGAAATAAGCTATAGAGAAAAGAAAATTAATCCAAAAATAGTTTTGATTATATAAGCTTAGATCTAGATCGAATAAGCTATAAAATAGCTTATTCGAATTTTGAAAATAAGCTAGGAAGGAAATAAGCTAAAACAGCTTATTAGAAAGGCATTAAAGAAAAGAAAAGAAAAGAAAAGCACTTTAAAATAAATCCAAACTTAAACTTTCTATAATAAGCCAAAAGGATCCTAAGAACAATAAGCTAATAAGCTTTTAAAAAGCTTTTTACAAAATTTAGAATAAGCTAAAACATTTGAGATAAGCTACAAAAGAAATAAGCTAAACTATAATTTTTGGTACTAAAATCTACTACTCCATCAGCTCATGCGTACTCCATTTTAAAGCAAAAGTGAGGTGAGGGTAGATTCGTCTTTTCAGGAAGCCATCCAATGAGAGTCCAAGATCTAGGGGTAGCTTAGTCATTTTGTATGAGAGGGAAGCCTCCAAGAAACACACTTACAATATATGTCATTTTTGATATCAAATTATGATATCACATAGTTGGTCTTGGGCCTGGATATTCTTGCATTTCTGTTGGGCCGAATGTGTCTGTGACTTGGGCTAAATTGATTGTTTAATTTGAGCCTTAATAATTATGGGTTGGCCCGACCCACATAAATAGTGGCGGGCTGGCCCAATAAGACATGAAGGTACCGTTGGACTCGAATTTTTGTGCTCTTTCCAATGGCATGCTCGGGAAATATTAACGACTTCGTCTTGATCTCGAAAAACGCGTAAACGTCTTCAAATCTTAACCGAAAGTCTTTGTTTTTGCTTCGTTTTTAATCCCTTGTAGCTGCAAGACATAACAACACAAAACAAACATATTTGCAATATAATTAAGCATATTTTAGTGTTATTAGTCTAATTAATAGTGTTTTTCGGGTTATAAATGATGTGTGTTTCAGCACACATCAGAATTTTTGGAGTAAGTCCTTGAAACGAGTCCATGATTCAAAGAGAGACTCTCCTTGATGTTGTTGGAACATAAGGATGTCGTTACAGAGTTTTGCAGTCCTTCCCGGCGAAAAGAATTGAGCAAGGAAACAAGTAGTAAGATCCTCCCATGTGGAGATGGATCCGGCTGGAAGACGTTCAAGCCGATTGCTAGCTTGATCGCGAAGGGAAAATTGAAATAAACTCAAGCGTGTTCTTTCCCTATTTGCAACATCAAGGTCAAGTGAGTCCACAAGTTTTAAGATATCCTTGAGATGTTGATTTGGATCCTCGGACCGAAGTCTTTAGAATGAACATCCGTTTTGCTCCAACTGGATGGTGTCGGATCGAAGAGGTACCACGTTGTTCCCTTCGGGGAGCTCAATGGTGTTCCTATAGCCCTCGTGGCTAGGTCTGGAGTAATCTCCAAGAGTACGGATAAGATTTACGTCTCCCATTGTGGTTGACGAAAATGATTTACGAAACAAATATCACAAAGAAAAGATAGACTACAAGAAAGCTAATATAACGAAAATAAAATTCTTACTTAATAGGAATCAAGCGAGTAGACCTAAGTTAAACAATGGTCGGAACCTAACTATTCCCAGGCAGCGGCGCCAAAAACTTAATGTGCGGTTGTCGTAAAGACTTCAACACGAAGTTTTACAACTCCCTAAGCAGTGTACCTAATCATTGTAGTAGTAGTATAGGTAAGACTCGGAGGTTGTTATCGTTTTATAGGGGAATAGGTTGGGAAGGCTCGAACAGAATCTAACAGAGGTCTACGAGATTGAGAGAAAATTCTTTTTGTATTTTTATTTTATAGAAAGCTATAAAAATCATTGGTTTGAGAGGTTGGTTTGATTAACTAATTAAATTAAATATAATCTAATCTACTGGTGATAACTTTATAATAGAAAGATGTATTTACTTAATCATGTACTACTCCTTAGATCGCTTCTCCTAATCATGTTGCTTTGTCACACTTGTGATGATCTGTGTAAGTATTTCCTAAGTCATGAACGAATTACACGAACCCGCCATCTATTTAATATTCCGTTAAGGCAACACACAAGTAAGGTAGTATGAAGACTATTACAAGGCCCCTAAGAGTATAGTAAATGCAATTGAAATATCTTAATAGGGATCAACCATATTAGGGGTAAGGTCGTATGAAGACTGTTACCGATGGTATCCTTTCTACACACTCGCGTTTCCCTAGACGTCTATGTCAATTTAATATCTTATGGCTAGTTTTCTAAAGCCTAACGCACACATCCATCACAAGAAGCAACATTAAAGGGATCTACAATCTAAGTTTCATACAATCAAAGGTAAATATAAAGGAGAGTTTAGCCTAGCATGTTATAAAGAAAGAAAGAACATAAATCAATCAAACAACACATAGACATATTGAATGATTAATGATAAAAAATCTTACTTGATTAAAACATAGATTAAGGTTAGTTACAATAGTGTTTTGAGGCCCTAAAGATGGCCTAAAAGCTGCTAGAATGATTAGGGTTCGTCTCCCAAAAGTTATACAAAGTTACACACTTAAAACCCTAAAATCGGTTTGTATTTATAAAAAAAATGTTACGATGGCATCAAGTAATGGTCGCGACGCCGTCACCATGTCGAATCTTCTAGATCTGATTTAAGTCGGTTGCATCCTGATGCCTTCGTCAAATCTTCGACGTCGTCACTAGAAAGATCACGACGGCGTCGCTTTATGCTTGCGACGCCGTCTCCACGATCTGTTTGCATTATTCTTCAAGAGATTTTGGTGAAGGTTTGTAGTCTTGTCAGTTTATTCTCCAAATGAGTCCAAGTCACGTGTATTTCCTTCAAATGTCATCCAAGTGCTAAAAAACTGAAAACAAACGATTAAGCACATAATCTAGGCATATTTGCATGATTTAGGGGGGTTAAATGATCCGGAAAAGTGTATAAAATGACACATCATCAAACCAGTTATTCGAATTTTCTTCTAAGATCGCTAAGATCAACTAGGACAACTAAGAACCTCCCCTAGGAAGCTTACTAAAACCCTAACTAGATCCTCGATAATCTAGGTTTGATCACTAAGATACAAGGCTTCCTTTACAACCAAATTGAATGAATAAAAGATAGTTGAACCAAGTCCTGACCTACCCTAAAGACTCGATTCTAATAGAAGGGGTATGAGAAAGAAGACCATCGAACTAATAACACACAAGTGTAGATTAGGTACTTGTGTGTCTCTCTTGCGGAGATGTGTTCTTCAATAGAATGATAGATGAGAAGATTAAGAACACAAGAGGTGTTAGACTTAGAGGATAGGAGAAGAGAAAAGAGAGGAAAGAAAATTGGCAAGATGTGTGGAATACAAGAGCCAATAGGATTTATAGGCCAAAAACCTAAAAGTGGGAAAATGCAATTTGAGAGTGGCGCGCTGGTCATGTATTAGTGTGTGACTAGCACGCCAGAAGCCCGAATTCATTTTCTAAGTTTTTGGCGTTTTAAATACCCGTTCTTGCTAAACCCTCAATTGTACTTCACGCTTTGACCTTTCCATTATTCTTAAACTCAAGGTCAACCAACTAAAATAGCCATTTGATAAAAATGTTTATGAAGTAACTAAAAGAGATTTGGAGATGTTTATCCAACTTCAAGGAGATAGAAAAGAACCATTGGACAAAGGGTATGTTTGGGTATTCCTCAAAGGTAAATGGCTTAGTTAGAAACTAGTCACGGTCAGATGGATGAGTTGACATAATTAGGATAAAAAGAATATGTCAAAGAAATAAAGAATATGCCAAAGGAATATTTCTTGGCTTAAAGAGGAAGTGTGGATGTTGGGATAGATAATTTGAATTCCAAATTTAAATATCAACATGTAGGATAGAGATGTGAAGGATGTGAGTTGGCATTGATGTGATAGAAATGAGCCTTTGGTTTTTAATTCAAATTTTAAATTTGAATGTTAAGGATAAGGGTGATTTTGAATTAGTAGGATATGAGTTGTAATGAGTTGGATATGATGTGATGTTGATGTGATAGAAGGGAGCCTAACATTTGAAATGTAAAATTCAAATGTTAGGAATAGTAGAAGTGTGTAGGATAAGTTTGGTAAGTGTGTGTGTGAGAGAGAGAGAGAGAGAGAGATTTTAATTTTAAGCTAAGGAATGTGTGAGGAGAAGTGTATTAAGGAAGCTTTGAGTATGTGTGTGTGTGTGTGTGTGTGAAACTCAAATTCAAATAGACGTGTGTGTGTGTGTTGAGATGAAGAGAATGAATATAGATTGTGTGGTATATAATGTCAGGATGTGATGGAAGGGAGCCTATGTTGGGAATGAAGGGAACAACAAGTACAAGATGGTACAATGTGTAAGGGAATGTGAGTTGTCCTATGTGGGTATGTTTTAGGGAAGGTTTAAGTGAGGAAGGTTTAAAGTTTGTAGTTGTGAGGAAGAAGGTGAAGATATGAATAATCAAAGGATTGATCATAAGATTAATCACATTGCCGTTAAGGGAGAAAAGAGTCAGGCAATAGTGATTAGGGAATGTATTTGGGAAATGGGAAGGAATGTTTAGATTGTGTGAAAGGTGAGAATAATCATTCGTTGAAAGAGGGGATTAACAAATGATTAGGAGAATGTTTATAGAAAATTAAGGTGTAGGTGATGTGTGAGGAATAAATGTGGGAGTTTGTAAAACATTTATATAGAAAAGGTAAGAAGGATCAAAGTAAGATTAACCTTCAATTACCACAAACTCAATTGGTCATTTAGACGTTAATCCATGATTATCAACAATGGATTTGATCACTAATCATATTGATGTAAACAAGCTAAGTGCTTTGCATCTCAAGTAAAGCATATCCCGTAACAGGAAAGGATGCGTTTACGCAAAGTGACATTTGACTTAGTTTGATCAATAAGGGAGTAAAACCCGTTACGTGATTAGGAACAACGTAAACTCGGATTAAGATCAAATGAATGCTTTCGTTTGATGGAATGTTGAAAGTATATTCATACTAGGTTTAGAAAAGAAGTTTCGGCCTTGGCTAGAGGCGTTTGATAAAGTAAATGAGTTGGCATTTTGTTGAAAAACGGGAGGATTTGTTTTTGCTTCTCTATAAGTCTAAACCTCATTTGGAGTGTTTTCAAATGCTTAAGTATCATGTACATACCTTTATTGAAGATTCTACATGTGTCGGGTAAGAGAAAAGAGGACTTTGAAAAATCCATAAAAACAAATGCTATGAGTAGCGCGCTGGCTACGTGTTCCGGTTTTCAAGCGCACCAGAGTCACTATTCTGGTTTTCTGAATGTTGGCTATTGTTTGTTATTTTAAGTATTGCGAACGTATATTTGTCATCGTCAAAACATGAAGGAGATCTTAGTCAATGTTTCCCCAACAACTTGTATTTAAATTTTCAAAACCTTTTAGTAGTTCGGTTTTAGCATTTTTCTAAGCTTTCATACAATCACGTTTAAGAGTAGCACGAGTTACTAGAGTATATTGCAGTTGAAGAGTATTTTGAATCACCCTAGTTAATTTAGGGTTGTTGAAGTGGTTGAACGTCAAACTTTCTTGAATTACAAAGCTTGCAAATTGTTGTCGACACCAATCCGTCTCGTATGCAAAAATATCCCCTCTCGTGACATAGATGCTTGACGCACTTCTGGATTGGATTCGAGTCATTCGCAATACCTATCGGTATGCCCCTTCAATGTTGAGTTGGATTCATGTTTTATAAACTTACCACAATGTTTACAATGAGCCTTTATTGCCCTATCCAACAACTTCACGGGGTTGGAATTACACCAAATTTTTAGGTTTCATGTTGTTTCTAAAACTTCAACAATCGTTGGTGCAATTGAAGAACCAACACCGATGAAAGTTAAAGAAGCTTGAGTTGTCATTAGTGAGTGTTTAGTGAGCGTTTTGATAACGTTACGAAATACATAATTTGAAGTTGAAGGAGCTTCGAGCCATCACTATCCCCACCAATCAACAACCACCACCAATTTCAGCTATCACTGCCACAATGCCACCACTTCAAGCAACACATACCACTAGCAAAAAATTAATCTAAACAAGGTTGTCAAACTCGCGAGTTTACACGTAAGATTGTACGATCTTACGTTCCCATCTGATAAAATCATGTAGGATCGGTGTAGGATCGCATCAGAGGTAGGATCGTAAGTAGGATCGTAAACTCGCATGTAAAATCGTAAGATCGCGTGTCGATACGAGTTTACCAAATTACCAATTTTTTTAGAAAGGCACTAAATTACGAATTTACTAACTTAATGACTTACATACTTACTAGCCCGTTACTTTTTAGGCCTAAAAAAGAACAATACGAGTCCGCTGATCTCATTAACAAGTATTGACGTTTCATTTCCAGATTTTCTAAATAAACCTAATTATCTACTTTCTCCAGATTGAAATTACATGAAACAAATTAGGGTTCTTCTTCTTATGTTCTAGTTACCTGAAGCAAAAAAGTTTCTTACATGTAATTGTTGTTTTTTCTTTTACCTTTTCATAGTTTTAACGATTAACCTATAAGTTTTAATTTAGATAGACTGGTTGTAGTGATACTAGTGATGTACTTTGTTTTGAGATGTTTATTACGCTTGCTATGTATTTTTTATTCCGCTAAATCGTAAATGTGACGATTGAAACTTGACTTTTTGTGTTTTACTTTTACTTTGGTATTTTAAATTTGAACTTTGACACTTTCAAGAGGATATTATATAAATTTATCTTTGATGATGAGTAGAAATAAAAATAGTTTGACTCGTTTATCCGTTGCTTATAGAACATGATAAATTGGTAGGATCTTACGATCCTGATCCGATCTTATGATCTCGATCTTGTAAAGACAAAAATGATCCCAGATAGGATCGCGATCTTGACAGCCTTGAATCTAAAGGCGGTATAAGAAATACATAAAAAACTTGGGTAAAGAAAATAAAGTACATGGCAAGATTTGAAACCTGGGTTTTGCTATCACAAACTATATGATATTGGAAATCATAACACAATGAAAGATAAATGGATTAGCCAAATCTAGAGAGAGAAAGTAAGAGAAAAGCTTTCTAGAGAGAGAAAGTGTAACATGTAAATGTAATGACTAACCACCTCTTCCAAGATATGGAAGAGGCTTATATAGTGGCATACAAAACCGGCCTAATGGCCTTGGTAGTGGGCTTACACGTTGGGTTTAATACCCGGCCCATTACCGAATGTAATACATTAAACGATTAACCACGAGCTATAATAATCGATAAAATACACGGGGTGACCGAGTCTTTTTCTAATATCTAACAATCTCCCCCCTAAGGGAGGTCACCCAAAAAAATACTAACTTAAGCTCAGCAATCTTGATCTTGTGTTCAGCTCATAGTCTTTGGTTCTTCATGTGAAATCTTGTACATTGATGTAGTGATCTTTGTCGTGTGGCTTGTGATTGTACTTGATATGTGATCTTGAGCTTCTTTGAGGTCATCAGCTAAGTATAATCTCTGATCATCAACTTTTGGTCTTTTGCCGTCTTGTGTTGGTGACATCTGGACCGGCATGCTCATACCTTTCTTGATGGTAAAAGCTTGATTATTCGTTGTTCTTGAAGTTCTTCTAACTTTCATACGTGATCACTTCGAGAGGACTTTGATATCATAGTTGCAGATGCTTTGAAACTTATACTTGTGCTTTCATGAGGTCATTAGATGTATCGGTCGAGTATGAGCATGCGGTTATGAAATAGACTCCACTGGAACAAGGTATCTCCATCGCCATCTTTACTTGAACCTGTAATAAAAAAGTTAGCAATAAAGTTTGTGGACGAATATGGCTCTGTCCTTCGCCCGAGTTTGGTTGGATTAATTTCCAGATCCTGTGAGGACCGACCTGTGATCAGGTAGATTCAATCTTAAGAAGAATCTCCTTGACAGGATTTCCAGTGTAAGTGTCGAATCTTCCAATGTATGAACATCAGAATCACCTAACTTGCATGTTCTCTTAATCAAAACGTCTCAAAGCAGACAACACGATAAGAGTGAATCGGTTAGTTACTATCTTACCGATCGAAGAGGAAAATTGATTTGAAAATCAATCGACGTGTCACTTGAGAAAGTGTTTTTGTGACACATCGAGAGTGTTAAGCATTTATCAAAATTCATCAATCATCAATTCATAATATGGACCGATTCGATATCCAGTGTCACAAGTTTGACCTACCCATTAAGGATCTCACAAGTCACCTACCATGAGCTTGTTTGATGTTGGCTCAAGCAGGATTTCCATCTTCATGGTGAACACATAAGTGTCACTCGGATGTTCTAGCAAAACCACAAGGATAATGCGTAGGACTCTTATGATAACCCTTGTTTTCACATTGTGTGAAGAACAAGTAATATAGAATAGTGTCCTAATAAGATTGATTGATGATCTCTTGGCTCTAGACTCAATTGTGCGTTTTGGTTTTAGTGAGCGGAGGCTAGAGCAGACTGCCACCTTTTTAATATCAACTAACTCAGAGTGAGAAAGTCAATAGATAACGTGTTTAGTCTCCATGAGAAATGAAACAAAAATCTTTTGAGAGATTCTGAGTGGCTAGGGAGGGTTGTGCATTGCATCATTGGGTCCATGATGTCAGTCTTCAATGTCAGCGATCATCATTGTGATTCTGACTGCAGATGTATTGACCCAGTTTCTGCCTAAGTGTATGGAGGGCCTCTTTCTTTACACCCTTTATCCTTACATTTCTTTTTTATTCTTCAACCCCTTCAGTGCTTACCGAGACTTCATGACTAGAACCTTGTTGGGTTTGTTCCAGTTCTAGCTCCATCTCAGTCGGCACTATTCCCTTATTCTCACATTTACTCCTTTTTTATGTCATACATAAGGACTTATACACTAACTAGTGGATTGTCCCTGGGTAGATCCCTCCGGTTCTGGCTGGATCATGGGAACTAATACCTAACCTTACCAACCTTATATCTCTGAGAAAATTAATTACATGGTCAGTCTTTTTGATACAGTTCACCTTGCCATAAAACCAATTTGAGAAACTTAATCAGGTACTTGTGATATAAATATCAAAGCTTTTAGTACCTCGATTGTTTTTGAATTTTCAAGAATGCTCCCCTCAACATGTGCATCGATTAATCGAAACTATTTAGCACAAGGAGGTAGGAGTATGCATATGAGTCCACAAAATCACATTTTTTATTAGTTTTCATATTTAAATCACATTTTCTCCCCTTATCGAAAATGTCAAATTCTTTGATATTTTTGGATACCAGTGGATTCGAATATGTTGGAAAAACTGAGAGAAAATGTTCTAATTAATCACAAGCCAAATGGGGAACATATTAATGCTCCCCCTGAATCTATGAGGGATTCTGTTAGTGTCTGGTATGATAGGTTTGAAATATTTTGAATTTAATAAAAAATTCATAAAAAATCCCATACACTGACACATAACACTAAGTATACCACAACTTTATAATGTACAATATACAATATATATATATACAAATGATATTGACCTTATAAATGGAATGAAGAGACCATTCCATTCTCTAAAGAAGTCTGTAGTCAATATCACGAACCCGTCCACCAATAAAGCATTCTAAATTCCGAAAGATCCTTCTGGTCTTGAGTCTCCGTTCAATGGCATGTATGAATTTCTTGCTCCTTTCCACATCCTTATCAGTCCAAAACCGCATGTTCATACCCGGATTGAGCCGATTGACCTTGTACTCCTTAACTCTGTAATCCAGTGCTTCCATAATATTTGTCAGCGTACCATCACTAAACTTGTAAATCTCATTGAACCGCATGATCTTCCATTCATTGTTACTGACAGGAAATACAACTACACAAGGCGAATTAATGATTGTATAATCATGCTTGAACTAGAAGCTTGTTGCATCCCATCTAGGTTTAGTGAGATTCAGCTGTTTCTGGTAGCTCTCAATGCCGAGTTGGAAGTCTTTAACCCGCTGTCAAATCACTAAGTTTCGTGTCTACAGTTTAATAGCAATAGAACGCATACGTATGTCTGAACTAGGAAGATGATTTAGATGACCTTGAAGAAGCAGCAGATTCAGGTCTTCAAAGTCACTGGGATATAAGTTTTTGAAGTCCTTTTCGGCAATTATGTATTCTTGATGATCAGCTCTGTGCAGTGTGATCTCCTTTAGGTAGTCGTACCCGTAGCGAGAGTAGGCTTTTATTCTAACAACACTGAGTATACGCATGTGAGTTCTGACTACCTTGTGGCTTGATTCAACTGTGTGTCGGTAAATGTAGAATTTTTGATGATTAAACCATCAACGAGAGATACCATCAGAGTCTTTATTGAAAAAAATTAGGTTTGAATAGTGACATGACCTGGTGGACCATTGAAAGGCAGAGGTTTGCTAATATCAATCCTGACTTGATCACCTTCTGGATTAGCCCAGTCAATCTGATATGTAAGCATCTTGTGACACTCTTCCATCTGAAACTAAAGATGAACGACGTCTGGGTAGAAAGGTTTAATGACTTCATAAGCTTGACCTTCCAAATCTGCTTGAGTAAGCTCGGTCTTTCCCATCTTTTGGCAATACCAGTTCATAAACGTCCGCATATCCCAAGTATTCTCAAGTAAAGAGTTCTCTACCGGAGCTTGATACGTGGAGGCTAATGCATTGGCCCAGTTGTTCTCAGCGTCAGGAATATGGGATGTTAGAATGACCCAAGTAGGTTCTGGAGTGGCTAGTCTTTCATCATCTGGAATAGGCTTCAACCATTCTGACCTCTGCTTAATCTTTGGAAGATGGACAGAGTCAGTGTCCTGTGAATTAGATATATTGGCAGAATCAGGTGTTGGTATGTCTTCGACTGGTTGCTCAGCATGAGGACCGAATTGTTGCTTGGAGGAGCTTGAAGGAGCATCTCGAGTGTCAGACTTCTTCTATGCTGATGACTGAAGAGCTTGAGGTTGTGATGAACCAGAAGCGCCAATATCATGTCGTCTCCTCTTACTGAGATCCGAGTCTGGTGGAGGAGGAAGAGGATCTTGATCGTCACGGCGTCGTTTGTATGACTTGTCCTTTTCATCAAGGAATTCGCCCCTCTGTGCACGTTCCATAAATGCCTCAAGAGCTTTATAAAGTGCGACATGTCCCAGAAGTGATTTGTAAGAGCCAGTTTCAAACATCCTTTAGTGAAGCATTTCTTTCATATCTTCTTCGGACAAGTCTCTTAAAGCTCGGTCTTCTAAGACGGAGTTGAATGAGCTATTTGAACAACTCGTGTGACATTTTCATGGACTGCTTCATCAATCTTATGAGGCAGATCCCTAAGCTCCAAAGTGTAGACCCTAGATCTAAGATTCCGAGTTGTGTTATCAAGATTCTTGTTAGTCTGCTCTAAATCATAGAGTTTCTTTTCAAGAGTCGCGACACGTTCAGTTAACTCTGATTCAGTTGTGCTTTGTTGTTGTGGAGGAGGTGGAAGAGGTGTTGTTGTTGTCGCTGTAAAGATTGGTGTTTGAGTGATAGATGATGCAGGTTTAGGAGGTGAAAGATTCTAATAATGGGTGTGGATGTGGAGAACGGAGGGATGACGCTTGATATATTGGAACTGTAACCATGAAGACCACTTCAGCTTCTACATTGAGTTTTCCCGGTTCATCATCAGTGGATTTGTCATTAATGAATTGATCCATAATAGCATATGCATCCTTTAGATTCTTCATTGACGATAGAGTCCCGGTTGAGCTTAGAGGATCCTCTAGGATGACATGTTCATCAGCCGAAAAATTCAAACTCTCTTGAACCTTAGGGTACAAATCAGCCATGAATTCGTTGTGCATAGGCTCAGGGTCTGGTCCAGCAAGAGCTATACGGCTTATTCCAGGGTCTGGTCCAGCCTGGTCTTCATCCATGTATACCTGCTCTGGTTGAGTTCGAGACTCAAGAGATTCACCAGGGTCTGATCCAGCCTGGTCTTGACCAAGTTATGCAGTCGTTTTTTTTTCTTTATTTTTTTTTTTTTTTTTTTTTTTGCTATTTTTTTTTTTTTTTTTTCCCTCTAGATTCACCTGATTAGTACATCTTCTCCTATTCTTAGCTATCTGCCAGTATCTCTCAATGTCACCTCCACTGTTTGTCTTATCCGATTCAGCCTTAGTTTCAGCATCTGCAGGAGACGGAGAATCACGAACAATATTGGCGACGTATCATCTTGTGGTTGTGTAGAGGGTCCAGTAGACGCCTCTTTAGTAGCTGGAGTCCGCCTTTGGAATATGAATTGGTCCGTGGTGCTTCTCCTCTTTGGTGTGTGTAGGGCTAGCAGAGATTAGGCAGCTTGTTCTTCAATAACAATGGCTTTACCCTTGCCTTCTACTACAGGGAGTGGTCGGATGGCCTCTGCAATAGGTTCTTGAATTGCCACACCTCTAACACGTGCATGACCCTGTGCCTGAAATGACTCTAGACTCATCTGAATAGCACGTTCCATATCAAATTCTTCACCTTCACCTTGATGTTCAGGTTCAGGTTCAGAGTGAGCTGGTTCTTCACCAGGTTCATCAACCAGCTAGAGAGAACTCTTCACGGTACGAACTTTTGCAACTTTACCCTTGCTAGATTTTTGTAGTGGTGTAGCCTTGGTTGACTTTTCTTTGGCAGGCTTTGGCTTGGGTGGCTTAGCAGTAGAGGTCTTAGAAGGTTTTACCTTGGTTACCTTTGGTTTCGGTGCAGGTGCTGATTTGCTTGACTTCTCGATAGCAGGCTTTGGCTTGGGTTGCTTGGTACTTGTAGATTTCCTCTTTCCTTCCTTTTCGGCATCAACTTTCTGATCATGCTTTACGACCATTTCCAGATAAGCATTGTAGTATGATACATTACTGATATTGTTTGAGATCAGCTCGTTGGGAATTGGCATTCCAAAGACTTCATCGATTTCGCCTTTGGAGACGAATTTGAGATTACCGAGTCTGAGGTCTTCTTCAGCAAGATGAAACAAAGATGCTGATCTTTGGTGAATATTGTGAATTCTTCCCAAGTGACAAATAATAAGCTTCGTGAATCGACAATAAGGAATAACGTGAGGTTTGTCTTTCCTGCCCTTCTTAGTGGGACTGTCCAAATTGGCCTTATTAGTAAGAAAGGTCTGCATAGCTTGCACAAACTCTTCCCATATAAGTTCAGCATAGTCAACATTAGTACTTGTAATTATCCCCCAATGCATATGAAGAACTGGATATCTGGGCCTATTGATTCTTAGAATCCAACACACGTAAAATATAAAATATATATAATATGATGGAAAATTACCAAATTACCTTTGAGGACAAAGGTAAAAAGGAAAATCTTCCCAAATATATATAATATAATACGTATATAAACCGGGAAGTATGATTCCCGGGTCGTTATCCCTCAACGATTTGTGAAATTGAAAGCACGTTTGATGTTCGGACAATGATTTGAATTGAAGACAAAGATTGATTTGATTATCTACTTTTAAAAATTAAAATAAACAGATTATAACAATTAAGCACGAAGACAAATAACGGGAAACCAAATTTTAACTAAAAACACAAAATTAGACTTACTAATCTAATAAGCTAAACCTAACCTAATAAGGTAATATGAAAAGAAATGAGCAAATAGCACAAGCAAGAATGAGCACAAATAAGCACAGCAGTACTAACTTAGAGTTAGTACTGCTAGCTTTAAATTTTTAATACTGCTCCCACTAAAGACTAAATAAGCTAAAACTGACCCTAATCCTAAACTTATTAAACTAAACTAAACTGAAAATAAGCATAAAGAAACAAGCCATAAGCTGAGGATTCAAAATAAGCACCTATAAGAAACTATTAAAGCAAGAATAAGCTTAAATAAGCTCAGCAGTACTAACTCAAAGTTAGTACTTCTAGCTTTAATTTTTAATGCTGCTCCCACTAAAAGACTAAATAAGCTGAGGACATAAACAAAATAAGCAAAAACTAACTTAGTAAACTACTCTAGACTAGATATAAGCATAAAGAAGCAAGCCATAAGCTGAAATTCTCAAATAAGCATTAATAGAAAACTTAAAACCAAACAGTCTTTACAGGAATCTTTGAGCTTATTTTTAGGTAAGCTATTAAGCACTGTAATGAATGAAACTTATATATTCTTAGAGCTGAACTAAAAGGCTATCTGAAACTGCTTTTGAAAATGATTTTGAAATCAAAGAGCTTATTGAGAAAAGCTTGTGAAAACAGACCCTAGGCTCAAATCATGCTCAATTTTACTTTGAAACTAAAAAGACAAAAGACTTATTTGACAGCTTAAAACAGATAACCTAATAAGCTATTTATTAAAAACTAAATGCAAACTTATAAACTATGATATATAAGCTACTTAAATGCTGAAAATCAAAAGCTTAAACCTATTTAATCCTACTAAAAATCAAGCTAAAAAATGGCAGTTTGAGTGCTTACCCTATCTGATGCAGTTGACACCAATGAGACTCAAATTCAAAACATCAAAATGCAGGCTTAATGAAAATTGACTCTATACTACTTTGATACTAAACTAAGAACATTTAAAGTGATAATAACAACTAAACTCTATTGATTCACTAAAAGCTATAATGACAGATGACAAACTCACAGATTTAAAGCATAAACTAGAAAACTTATGAAAACTTTACTAGACCTAATAAACTTACTAATCCTGCACTTTTAAACCTATTTGAATGATTCAAAATCAAATCAAAGGAACAAAATGATTCAAGCAGTACTAACTCATGTTAGTACTGCTAGTCCCAAACACCCCTTTAACTAGACTCAAAACCATTTAAACTTATGAAAATGCAATCTAAAGCTCAAATCTAAATAACCAGATAATAAACAACTTATAAAAGACCTAATGAGCTTATACTAACAAGTAATTAAGCCAGAAATTCTAATCTACTACTTATGCTAAAAAAAATTGGTTTTCTTAATGATTTTTAAGACAAAAATATGAAAAACTATGATCTAAACTATAGAAGCTAAAAAAACAGATAGTTAAACATGATCAATAAACATAATAAGATAGATAGAAGCACAATTAAGCAAATAATAAGCTGAAAATAAGCAAATGCAAGATTTAAGCTAAATAACTTAAATTTTAAAGGGAATTTACCTCTGCCTTAGCTAAACAAAGGCAACTAAGCTCAAAAGCTGTCTACAAGCTCTGGCTTATTGTAAATAAGCAAGTAAAAGTCCATATGAGCTCTTCCAAAGTAAGCTCATCTTCCAAAAAACTCAAAATCCAATAAGCCAAGGTATTAACTGATTTTAGATTTAAGTATATTAAGATGCTTATTAATAGCTCAATTTGAGCTTAGAGACTCAAAGAGCTTAAGAGGAGCTTATGAAGAGCTTATTTAACATTACTAGCTTATAAGACAAAGTTTTAGGTGAATTTGAGAAAAGCAAATACGAATAATATTAATGAAAAAGTTGAGTACAATTCTTGAAAAGGAAATTACATTTAAGAAGACATTAAGCTAAAATCATTTAAATGAAAATTACAAAAGCTAATTAAGCTAATTTTTAAGCTACTCCTAGATGATCCCGTGAGTGTGAGTCCTTCTTGTATTTATACTGCATGGGAGAAGCTTCTAGGCTCCTGAGTCTGTTAGACACTCCCTTCAATCCTGCCCTTTCCTTTATCTCTAATCATTAGCTCTCTTGTTATCACCGTTATATTAATTTTGGAGCACACGGATTGCCAGCGTGGCAATCCGTGATTTGACCCTTTTGTGCTTTTTTATACGTTCTTTAGTACAAAAATTTAACCCTTGGTGTGTTTTCTTCATTGTACGCGTGTCATTCCCTTTTGGGAATTGACCAATGGGAGCCTTGGATGATGTATAACTCTGCCAATGTGTACCTTTTCACTTGAATTACCCTTCCATGCCCTTAATTTGCACTTGCCCCTTGATTTTGACCTTGAGGTAAAATGTAGAAGACGGGTGAACAGTAGAAACAGAAATTCCCGCGTAACTTTCTTTTATAAAAAGGCGTTTGACTTTTCCTTTTTACCCGGGTTATATCTTTGGGCTTATAAGGGTTTTGGGCCTCGGGCTTTGGTTGAAAGGAATTGGGCCACGGTATGGATTTGTTATAAGGAGTTAACGGGTGTTAACTCTTATAATTATAAGAGTTAACACCGTTAGGGTTTAGGGATTATTTTTGCAATTTTTGTAAATACGAGGGACAGATTTGGTAATTTAAGATTTTGTCTTTTTGTGGTTGACTTTATTTGACCAGGGGTTGACTTTTGTTGATCTTGATAGCATTCTCCCGGCTCTTTGTGTGCTCTTCAGTTCCCGTGTCCGTGTTTGTCCGGTTTTTGACCGTTTTCTTGATATTTTTGCATTATCCGTACCTACACAATCACAAAGACAAAATAAGCAATATTCAAGCATTAAAGCACAATTTTGTCTTTTTAGGGCCTATTTTGATATAAAACGGATATGTGTTTTTACACATATCAAAATTCCCCAAACTAAGCGACAGCGTGTTCTCACGTAATATTATATGCTCTATAACCAAATACATCAAAACTTACCCAAACTAAACTTTTGAAAAGTAGCAAAGACTTTTGTAGGGAGAGTTAAGAAATCACTAGTTATAAAACACCCCTTTTTCCTATTTTTCTAAAACTTTTTTATTTTTTTTATATGATATAACTGAGATTATTTTGACTTTCGTTATTTCCATAACTGTTAGGGATCATAGAACAAGATGCATTTCGATCCGAGAATGCCCCAAAAAGGATAAATTCATCGTTCCCGACTTTTCACTTATCCAAACCAAGCTTTAAACAAAATCACAGCTAAATATCAGTTAAGATGCTAACACTACTCATATTTGCAACTTGTGAACTTTTCACTCCCGACATTTATTATATCTTAAGTGAGTGTGCTATTATGAATTTCAACCATGGATCAACTTTTTGCAACATACTATGCTTTACGTTTCACCCGAGAATAATAAGTTTGAAGGCGAGATCATCCCATGTAGCGACTTTCGTCTCGGCACATCCTAACCTTGCGGCTAAGTGACCAGGGTTTTGACACACCACAAAGACTAGTATCGGGACTCACGGATCTTAGGTTTAAAAAACTCTCAGGTTTCCCGTAAGTTCATAGCTTATAAAATAGAATAGTCAAAGTGCAAAAGCATATTTGAATTTAACAAAAAAGGAAATCTATTTATTATTTCAACTTAAAATTAAACATTTATGCAATTGTAACCTTCGACCATTTAGAAGGCTGCAACATCGGTTGTGAGCCGGCAAGATGCAACCAACTTTTATCAGTCTTGGATTTTTATTTTTACTATGGGCTTTCTTTAGAAGACTACCACATCGGTTGTGAGCCGGCAAGAGGTAGTAAACTTTTATCAACCCACAGCTTTTATAATAATTCTATTTTTGTATTATTTTATCATTTTTCCATTCATCATATATATATATATATATATATATATATATATATATATTTACATTTTATATAGAGAAGACTTCTTTTTGAAAAAATTCAAGTATAAGATTGAACTAAGACTAAATTTTTTGCTATATATTACATAAAAATTGTTGATTTAAGTTTAGTCTCCAAAAA